>JAAAKQ030055573.1:0-16054 GCA_010016005.3 Zanna intricata | reverse complement strand
ATTAATATAATAACGCACCATATTAAACTATTTTTAAGTCTTGAGATACTCTCCCTTTCTTTTCGGTCTCTCTCTCTCTCTCTCTCTCTCTCTCTCTGTCTTTGTAACTTTAAAATATTCTGTAAATGATTATTACTTTTTAATCGGATTGTATAGAGTTTTTTTAATATTTTTTAGGAAAAATATTTTCTATTATAATATTTTCTATTATATTATATTTTCTATAAAAAATAATAAATAACCTTCTCGCTTTCAAATTTTGTATTTTGTCTTAAAAAATTTTTTTTAATTATTGATTTAAGAATCTTAGTAATAAAATGATTACTAAGAATATTATTAATTAAGAAATAACAAACGTAGTAATTATTATATTTATTACTATAATAATAAAGTTGAAATACATTTAAATAATAGTCAGTGGGACTCCGTACTTTATTTAACAAAATTTTTACCACTCTATTTTTAAATCAAAGATATTTGTGATTTAGAGTTATATAATTTTAAACTTCTAACATTTTAGTAGCCATAAAAAGTTACAAATGATGGTAAATTATTTATAAATTTAAAGAAATATGATCGAAATACTTGTGTGAGTGTATTTGTGTAAAAGGCTATCAGTGCGTGCCTTGAATGTATATTATGTGTCTTGGCAATGAATATTGTCTGTTTCAATAGTCTGTATTTAATTTTGTTGTCATGAAATTGTCTATAGGATTTTCTGTGTACTTTTACACATACATAAACACACCCGCACAGTCATGCATACGCGCACACATAAACAAAGTATTTCTTTTCGTTTCTCCCTCACTAGTGCCTGAGCTATTCTGGCGCCAGTTAATAAATCTGTGTGAGGTCTCCTTCCTATAAATGTCTACTTTCCCCACAGTATCTACTTTATTTTAACCGTGCCAATATTTATTATTATGGAGTTTTCACTTTTAGAGAAAAAGTTCTATTAGAAAAATATGATAAATAAGGAAATACATCACTAATAATGAAAAACCCATCGATCTACTGAAATATAATAATATTATCAATAATAATTATAAACTTCAATGATATATGTGTTGAAAAATTATATATTACACCTAAGCCTATGAATAAAACCGCTTTCTAGATTCGTCATGCATGTTCTTAATTCAGATCATTCAATATTTTTATTAAATTACTTTTTTCTTTTTGTTCAATCTCCGGAACCACCGTTAGGTATATCTATCTTCAGAGGATGAGATGAATGAATTGTAGTGTGTGTAAAAAATGCCATGCCTGACCGGGATTCGAACCCGGGACCTCCGGTCGAGACGCTACCACTCGCGTCATGGAGGCCGGCTTTTATTAAATGACTTGACACTACGCAATTTAAAGATCATAGAGAAAAATCAAAATTTTTAGTTTACTATTTCTATTTATGTTACTTTATTTTTTAAATAGATCAATTTACCAATATTTTTATGTAATTTTAAATTTGTGAATAGAACAATTTATTTTATAATTTTGAACTAATGGAAAATCGATTCGATAAATTGAAAATGTAACATTTTTCTTAGTCACTAGATTCATTTAATGTAGAAACTAAATTAACACTGAAATTGTTAATTTCATGAAAATTAATGCAAGAATTTATTAAAAAATCCTCTTTTTTCCTTAAATATAAACTGTTATAGGTTATTACACTCCAAGAATTGTTGAGAATGGTACAGTGGAGTTTCGAAAAAATGAAAAATCATGAAAATTCAACTCGCATATAAGTACAATTATAGTTTATGTTATCTAATTGAATTTTGTTTCTAGTCGCACGTATTCTCAATCATTTCATCAAATCCTAAAATTTCAGAAAAATAAAATAGAATTATGCGCATGTTTTTTTTTGTAATTTCAGCTTATCTGTACGAAGTGGATTAATAATACCCATGTTCCTTAATATATGATTGATTTTTTCCTTGACGTGTCAACAAGTGGTTAGGCTATTCACCTTTTAGATAATCTCTGAGAAATGGATGGAATGAGGGTTGAGGGTATTTTATATACTTAACAACAAAAGAAGTGCTATAATAATAGATTTTGGTGTTCTATTCAAGCGTTATCTACAGAAATATAAAATAGAATACAAACGTTCAGCGTCATAAGATCCTTTAAAATGAGCTTGACCCCTTTAAAAATTAATAAAAAAAATTAAAGTTTGGAGTAAATGGCTAATTATTCAATATTTTCAGTTTTAATAGATTTGAAGGATTGAATAAATGCTTCGGCAGCATAAAATTAAAGAAAAATTTGAGATTTAAGCATTCATTTTTAAAACGGTTACGAAATAATAATTTTTTTTAAAAGATTTCTAAAATAGTTTGACTTCTTTTTTAATTTTAATATTTTGAGAAATCAATCATATAGTTTTAAGAAGCACCCATTTATACATTAAATATAAAACCAAAAACAAAGATACAGACACTCGGACAATCGTAGACACACGGCTGTAATTAAGTTGGAAAATAATTTCATTAGATTCTGTTTATTTGATGTAAAGGAATTATTGAAAACCAAAACTCTGTGCAAATCCCTTTTTTTATACACATTAGATGGAGAGTATAAATTAAATAAGGAATTCTGATCAATTAATGTTTAAAATTAATAAGGTTTTTCAACTTTATTATTTTTTTATGAGATTGAAAAAAGTTATGTTTCTGCGAAAAATAATCCTTTATGTGAATGATATAAAAATGAATAATTTCATAAAAAACTTACAAACATTTACAAGCTAAGATATTTTTTTTTTAAGTATTTGTCGCTATTAGGAGATTCCTTGAATAATTAAAGAAACAAATTGCTGTGGAGATAAAAATGATTTATTTAATCAGCGAGACATGTTTCACTTTTCAAAATAACCTCCAGCAATATTAATACTTCTGTATCATATCTGATTTATGGCAGCCGCAAATAAATCTCGATGTTGGAGTCAATTTAGCATATTTTCTTTGACATTATCATTGCCATTTAGCTTCTTAACCACATAGTGCCTCCTTGAATGGACCAAACTAGTGGAAATCCATTAAGGCCAATTCATCACTGTCTGGGAGGTGAGGTGGTACTTCTTAATGCAATTTTTCAATGGTTTCTTAAGTTATCTACGCTGTGTGAGACCGGACGTTATCGTAAAACAGAACCTTTGCACTGAGATAGAGGACGTTATATAAACATTGCT
The DNA here is from genome assembly GCA_010016005.3 of Zanna intricata. Lineage (NCBI taxonomy): Eukaryota > Metazoa > Arthropoda > Insecta > Hemiptera > Fulgoridae > Zanna > Zanna intricata. The sequence continues at coordinate 12,858 of JAAAKQ030055573.1, read as the reverse complement.
GGCTTCTCTATATTGATAAGCAAGTTATAGTAGTAAGCACTATTTATCGTTCGCTGATCTAGAAAATCGACGAAAACCGGGCCTTTTGCATCCCAAAAGATTAATTTTTCAAGCTGATGGTCAGGTTCGGAATTTTTTCTTTACAAGTGAACTCATTTTTTCTACTTCGTTCGCTGTCTTTTTCATTCCGGTTCATAATAGAGTATCCATACTCGTCACAGGTTATGCAAAAAAGCATCACTTTCCTGCTGATAGCATTGTTTCACCCGTGTGCACATGCGAAGTCTTGTCTCGTCTCCTAATGGTGATCTATCAGCTGTCTTGGAACTCATCTTGCGCTTGTTTTATGGTACTTGATCTTGTCAGTGATAAAATTTTGAAATGTTCCAAAACTTACTTTTATGTTTCAGCTATAATTTCAACAGTAATCTTTCAGTCTTCTTGGATGAAATAGTCTATCTGAGTTTTAAGCGCTGGAATAAAAACTTCAAAAGACGTCCTGAACAGTGCTCGTCAATCACTGAAGTTCGACCGTCTCTAAATTTTTTTACGCCTTCGTAATTTTTTCGCGTTTTGTACAAATTTGTCTCTATTGTTTGGTCATACGAAATTAAATGTTAACTGGTGTTTCAGCTTCGGAAACCAACGAAGGATCACTCACTGCACGGTGTTCAACAAATTCGTAAACTTGAACAGTGCTCGCCATCGTAAAATTAGGTTTAGAAGTTATAAACAAAATAATTTTTCTCAAGAAATCAGAAGTCATCGTTGCTGATTAGAAGGTTTCACAGGATTATCAACTTAATATGCATACTTCTAAAAGAATCATAACCTATTTAACAACTGTTTAACATCCAAAGCTATTCGTTTGTTAAATATTGAATGAATAACCCTCAATATATTCGATAATTTTATTTATTATTTACTTAAATTTTATTTTTACTTTTTCTCTCCAAAAATTTGCAATCTAAGAATTATAAACTAAATGAAAATAGTGATGGTTCAAGGTAAATTAAATCTCTTTTTTAAGTTATATTTTATGTATTATGTTTATTGTTTATCATCTGCATTAGCCTTGTTAATAAAATAATTTTCATATTCGAAAGGTGATTCCCGTACGGTTATCAATTCCAAAATTAAGTTATTCGGTAATTATTCAACAGATGGAACCGTTAATTCATATGTGTGAGAATCAACGCAATGGATTGAAATCAGGAAGGCGACTAGTTTTAAAAACATTTGCCAATTACTACCCCCTATATTCTCATAAACCTCGGAAAAATATACATAAGAGAAACAAATATATCTAAATATTTCCGTATATTTTTGTAAAATAATCGACTTTGTAAGTGATTTTCCTTTTATTTTTTGCTGTAAAACTCAGTATACCGTGATATAAAAAAAAATGTTGTGAGTGTAAAATTAAACATAAAAATTATTGGATGAAAAATCATAAAGTTTTTATTAGTTTAAAAGGTTCTTTTGCGCGCGTAAAAGTAGTCTTTATAATCTTAACATTGTTTTATCGCTGGAAATTTATCTCTTATAAATTTTATTTAGATTAAAAAAAATTTAATTATGAAACCTTATACTTCTTTTTTCAAATATTACTGTAATATTTATTACAACATATCATTGATTTTTTTTTATATAACCACATTCTTCTTTAAATTTAATTTTTAACCTTTTTATTCTGCAATAAAAGAAAGGTTTTTTTTATAAATATAATAAAAATATTTTTTATTGCCTTTTGCGGATGTAAATCTCATTTCTTCAATTTTAAGAATTCTTGGGTCGTATTTAAAACTCATCTCGTAAAAGCAGTATTACTTTTTTTTTCTGTAAAGTAAGAAAGTAATCTATAATCATAAAAACTTTTTTCATTACTGCTATTCTAAATGAGTTATGGATATTAAAAATCTCTTGATCCACTTTAAAAAGTTTATAAAAAAATCTCTTAATGAATTACATATTATTAAATTAAGGAAAAATTTTTCCTATATATACATGTATAGTTTAACCTAGTAATAATTTAATTCTTTATTAGTTACAAATATGTTTTAAATAAAAGTTATCTTTGCACAGTATCTTTTATTTATATTATAATTTAATATTATATATACATATATTTTATTTAAGTGTAATGTAATATAAGATGAACATAATATTTAAAATTGTAGCCCACCGGACTGGTCTAGTGGTTAACTCGTCTGCCTAAATCTAGGCTAAATCTAGTTGATTTCAAAGTTGAGAGTTTTAAGGTTCAAATCCTAGCAAAGGCAGTAACTCTTATACAAGTTGAATACTAGATCGTGGATACCGAAGTTCTTTAGTGATTCGGTTTCAATTAACCAATTTACATTGGTTAAGAATTAACGCTTCATTTACATTCATACATATCATCCTCATTTATTCTCTGAACTAATACTAGCCGGCCCCTCATTTATCCTCTGAAGTAATAGTAGCCGGCCTCCGTGGCGCGAGTAGTAGCGTCTCGGCTTTTCATCCGGAAGTCCTGGGTTCGAATCCTGGTCAGGCATGGCATTTTTTACACGCTACAAATCATTCATCTCATGCTCTGAAGCAATACCAAACGGTGGTCCTGCAGGTTAAAAAAAAAACTTTACGGTGGTTCCAGAAGCAAATATACAGATAAAAGAAAATGAAAGTATTTAGAGATGCAGAAGTAATCTTATTTTTTAAACGTTCATTATTACAAATATCGATAATCTAATTAGAAATATATTTTTATAGTTCGAATTCTTTATGTAACCGTGAATCATCTGTTGACGATCGAAGTTGACATTATTACCTCCTACAGTTACGTAATTATCATATTTAAAAAATACTTATTAGATTGTATTGTTTGATTAAACTCTTACTTATGATATGAAAAAGAAATACAATACAATAAATACAATACAAAAGTAAATACAGTCAATTGAAAATTTTATTAAAGATTTACGTAGTTTTCTCCTTTGAGTTCATGAAAATCTATAAATTCACTTTAACCATAGAAGAGGGGGTAGATTTATTTGTTTCATTACACTATCTATTCAGATTTAGTCACAGGTGTAACGGTAGTAAGAACCTCTTTTTATCTGTTTAGCCTCCGGAACTACCGTAAGGTATTAACTTCAGAGAATGAATGAGGATGATGTTTATGAATCTGTATGAAGTGTAGTCTTGTACAATTTCAGGTCGACCACTCCTGAGAACTGTGGTTAATTGAAACCCTACAACCAAAGAATACCGGTATCTACGATTTAGTATTCAAATCCGTATAAAAATAACTATCTGTACTAGGATTTGAACCTTAGAACTCTTGACTTCAAAATCAGCTGATTTGCGATGTCGCGTTAATTACTAGACCAGCCCGGTGGGCGGTAATAAGGACCTAAATATAAGGATCACTACCCAGTGATCTCACTCAGTCCCTCTAATTATATGTGTTGTCATGTAGTTATGACTGTAGTTAAAATTGTTATGTTATCTCTTGTTCTATAAACTAAAAATATTTTGAAAACTTCACCTTTAAAAATTTCAAAATTGCGGCTTATCTTAATTTTTTAATCTTCAGTATCTTTGTAATTATTTGTTTGATCAAATTTTTACTTATTAAGCATTTTATTTTGAACAGAATGACACCTCATTTGTAAAAATCTATTTTCAAACAATCGACTTATTGCAGACAATTAACCTGGTTATTGCGGACAATTAACGCTAGCGCACCATAATGCAAAGTGATAATTTTTATTACATTTGGTGGAGAAAATAAAAAAAAGCAAAAAATTATTAGTTTACATTACGGTGCGAAAAAGTAAATAAAAATTTGATCAAGCAAATAATTACAAAGAAATTGAAGATGAAAAAATTAAGTTGGCTGCAATTTTGAAATTTATGAAGGTGACATTTTTAACATTTTTTATTTTGTAGGCTAAGACGAAAATATCAAATTAAAATTAAAGTAGGTTTACTTTTTCCAGTGAAATTTTTTCGTTGAAAAACGCAAAATGGCGTCCAGATAGAAAACAAAGCAAAATATGACTTATGTCAATATGAATTTTTTGCTCATTTTGGTTTCTTGAATCAGTATCTGATGTTTAGGGAACACATCCCGGAACACTACTATACTTTGGATGTTTTACTTTAAAAAAAAATACTCAAAACAAAAACCAAAAAATTACAGTTTATCATATTTAACATTTTTTTATTATTTTACGAAGCTCCTTCGTCAAACTCAAAATGTATTAAGAAATACTTTTAAATAATTTTAGTCCAAGTATAATATTAAAAGTTCGCCTGGTTATTGTATTACATTATTAAGAATAAATTAAATACATATATAAAAATATGATTATATTTCTAATTTAAACAAATCGTTTTAAAAAAAATCTTATAAAATGAATTACAATAAATATTTATTGATTTTTTTTTTTTAATATAATCTATTTAAAACTAATATGTATATTGAGATTAAAATTTTATACTTATCTAAATATATTAAGATTACAAAAACATGCTAACTAATTTTTAAAAGTTGGCAGAATTTTTAATTTTTTTAACTGCACATTTCCTACGGTTGTCTAATTATACTATGTCTAATTGGTTTCAGGTACGTCTTAAGTTTATTTTGAATAGTTAATGCTTCTTATCGTGAAATAGGTAAGTTTGTAAATTAACTTTACCTACTAGCGTTTATTATTTAATAATTAAGATTACTTTTGTTGCTATCGTAAATCTCATCTTTTATGTTGTAATTAAGAAATAAATACAGTATTGAACATTAATCCTCGATGACCCTGAATAAATTAAATAACTGTTATTATTAATAGTATATATTATTTATTATTTCATATTAATTATTATTATTAGTAATATTTTAATGAATATTATTTTTTTTTTAAATTATAAAATTTTAAATTTATTTTATTACAAGATTTTTCATTGTAGTAGAACATTAAAATGGATTGGATTTTTAAATAATTTTTATTGTGAAATTCCATAATTTATTTATATGATTTATTCTTGGGATAGCTATAGAAAATTTTGTGGTAATATATGGGTGTTTGGATTTTGCTATGGATGTAGGATAATACGGTTTTATTAGTTTATTTAAGGAAGGAACATGATTATACACCACATTGGGGGGATGTTTTCATTCCTTGCTATTTGAATAAACCAGCCTGAACAGAACACAGAAGTACTACTTTTGAATAATAAGGATAAACATCAACTACTCTTTTAGACATTTTAGAATTGATTTAATATATATATATATATATATATATATATATTTGTATGATTTGATGGAATTTTAATATGTGATTAGAAAAACTTCATAAAATATCATACTGTCAATTAATTATGAAATAATATTAAGATAAAATGCATATCTTTATGCATTTGCACAAATACAAAAAAATAATTTAAAAAAATTCAAAATTCATACTCATTATAAAGAACTCTTATTGTTTTAACACTTTTTCTTAATAGTATTATTAAAAAATTCATTGACAAAGGAACATTATATCTGTTAAAGAAAGGTTTATAATTAAATTTTAAACGGTTTGGTAAGTTATTAAATTATAATAAGGTCCTTTTCTCATAAGCCGATTTATTTTGTTACTGTGTTAAAAAAAATATAAAGAATAGTAAACATTACCTATACTAGGAAAAAGGCGGGCTTATGGCCCGCCGCGAAAATATTACATGATTTGTGTTTCATTATACATTAAATGTTTTTGCCGATTGTAACTAAATAATGTTCGTTAATTTAGCGTACTAACAACAACAAAAAAAGTTACAACAAAAAACTTCAAATCCTGAACAGGATATAAAGCTGTTTTTTGAGTTGTGTTTTAGCTGTTGCTTGAATTTTGATTTTTTAACATTTCTATAACCGCAATATTTTCCTTTTTATCATCAAAACACAAATATATAATTTTAAACAAATCGTTCGTATCAAGAAGTATAAATTGAACAAATAAACAATGAATCGTTCGAGAAATATAAATCATTCGTGCATTGCGCGCAGCCTTTAGGAGCTACAGTACGCTATTGTGTCCACTCGGCGCCAATAACAACTTAAAATAAAGATCTGAGTACTTACAACAAACCTGCTTACCATCCTTTTTACTTCTTTATATGAAGTAAAGGAAGCAATGTGATCGCAAAAAATTTCGGTTTTTTTTTTATTTCAACGGTAATAACCATTTTGAACATCTCTGAATCCATTTTGACTAGTTTCAGCGAGAAGTATGTACATATGTAGCTCGCAAAACTCAAAAACGATTCGCCATAGGATGTTGAAGTTTTGTATTTAGAACTGTTGTAACATCTAGTTTTGCTTCTCCCCTTTTGATTGCAATCGACTGAGCGAAAAGTGTGTATTCAAACAAAACTCTAAAGAAAGCGTGGTTTCAATATTTAAATGTTTGGCTTTTGACTTTTTCATAACTGCAGTAATACTGCAGTAATAACTGCAGTAAATTGTTGAAAAACTCTAAAGAGCTTTTCAACAATATATCATAAGTGGTACTTATTTTTATTGGTTCCAGAGTTATAGCCAAATAACATTTTAATTAATGAAAGAAAGGTTGGCTCTTTTAAGTGGAAAGCACATCGGTTTAATTCCAGCTTCATCTCTTTTTTTTTAAATTTAAATATTTTAATCTATTAATATTAACTTCTGATCGCAAAAAAATTTGATAAATATTAATTCAATAATGACAATAAAAAAATATCAGAAGTTATTAATGAAATAAAATTTTATGTACCTTTCATTTTAAAAAAAATCTGATATGGATACCACATCACTTTCTTGTACAGTTATTAAATTACGTATACACATTTTTTTAAGTTATTTCATTAATAACGTCAGATATTTTTTATTGTTATTATTGAATTAATATTTATTGTAATTTTTTTTCTATCAGAGCTTAATAATTATTAATAGATCAATATATTTAAATTAAATAAAAAAATAAAAAAAGTTAAAAAAGAGATGAAATCTGATTCAAACAGATGTGTCTTCTCCATGTAAGATCCAAACTTTTGATTAATTAAAATTTTATTTGACTATAATTTTGGAACCATGAAAATAACTACTAAAGATATATCGTTGTAAAGCTCTCAATGACGGCTTATTATTGATGTTAAGTAAAACCTTAAATTCAATTTTTTTTTAAATTGTTCTTTTTTGGACACCTTTGTTCAGTCGATTGCAATCAAAAGACGAGGTGCAAAACTAGATGTTACAACAATTCTAAATCTAAAATTTCAAGATCCTACGGCTAATTGTTTTTGAGTTATGCAAGGATATGTACATACATATGTACGTGAAGTCACGTCGAAACTAGTAAAAAAAAAAAAAATGGATTTAGGGATGGTCAAAACGGATATTTCGGTTGAAATCTGAAAACCTAAATTTTTCGAGATCACAATACTTTCTTTACTTCGTACAAGAAGTAAAAAATAGTTCATCTCTCGGATTGAGATCTTTTAGAAACAACCCTTGTGATATTGTAGTGTAAATTTTTCATGACAATTTTTTTTTTAATTTCTTGTAATAAAAACAATAGAGTTTTTTTTTAATAAAAATTTTGAATTTTCAGGAAGATGATATGTACTGTTTCTATGATTAGTAATATATATATTTTTTACGATAATAAATAACATCCACAGAATTAATAAAAGTATAATTTATTCTTACAGCATACTACTAATAAATAATTATTAAAATATACGGAAATAAAAAAATATATTGGAAAACTATAATAGAAAAGTATTAACAGAAATATAAATTCACAATTAAAAAAAGAAAACAAAACTCGACGCAACAGTTGTCATTAAAAACAAACTTACATAATTTATTAATTTAATATGAATAATTGTTTAGAAAGCAATTACACTAAATATGGATATGCAATCTATAATATCACATGCAGGCTGTGTCCAATAAGTAAACTGTATTGTTCTCGATTTGAGAGAATAATAGAACCGTAAACTGTATACTAACAACAATATTCAACATTGATACGCATAAACTTTGTTTTGGTAATTCATCGCAATCAACTTACTAATTATTCATAAATGAATTGATACCGCTATAATTCTCCTTTGTCTAGTAATGTTTCATTTAATTATTTTTACAACAGATTTATTTAATGAATTTGTTTTTTAACATTTTATAGTACTTATAAAAAATTCCGGTATAAATTATATTTTATTGTGTAAAATGAATACTGAAAAATTAGTGGATAATAAAACTTATATCTCTATTAATAATACTAAAATTGAAGTAATTATTATTTATTTTATTTCCTACTCCTAAAAAGTTGCAATTTTTTTCAACTTTTGAACAGTAACTGCTTGGTCCAGTGAATGTCATATATCATCAAATGAGGATGATATATAATTGTACTCAGACTTGAACTGACTCAGACCGACCATTTCTAAGAATTTATGTAGTTAACTGAACCCCCAACCACCAAAGTATATCTGTATCCATTGTCTAGTAATTAAATTCCGTATAAAAGTAACTTAAAATCATAGATTTACTCAGAAAATATTTTAATCTAAAAAAATTCATAAAAAATTAAATGTATTTGTAATAATCTTATTATTGAATAATAGTTTCAGCTTTTGATTTTTTTAAGTAGAAGAATAGTTTTATTCTAGGAATTTCGTCTTTTTAGTTTGTTTTGCATATTGCTATGAAATAGGTGAAAATTTTGGTAAATTGATTGATTCCTAATTTTTAGTTTACAGGATTAGAGTAATATTGAGCAAAATATAAATTACTCTCTTCAAAATTAAAACTAAAGAATAAAGTACTAAATATGCATTTTCAATGGATCATATCAATTAATGGATATGATTTAACTGTATTTTTTTAATATTTTACCTCTGCTTTATTTATTTTTACTATGTTGTTATTCTTGTAATCTTCCACAAATTCTTTCTTACAAATTAAGCATCTTCCTAAGAAGACCTTAATCGTCTTCGCTCATCATGGTGATTAACCATGGGTTGTATCATTGCACTTAATCTTCTTGATTTTGTTCACATTTAACTTTATTTTTGGATAACACTTACATCCTCCCGAAAAAATCAACAAAAATAATTATTCCTAAATCTCTTTAAAACTTAAGGAATATTGCCTTAAGTAGTCATTATAAGATTGATATTTACTTGATTTTCATCTTTTGAATATTACCTAACGCTTCAATGTACTCAGAACCAAAACGAAGAAAATACCACTGGACAAATGGGATCGTGATATCGCAGATTCAGAGAATCATGACTATGGAATATAAAGTTGGCATGTAAAGTTATAAGGCATTTAAATAAGAAATAAAAAGTTCTAACAACAATAAACATGATTTTTCAAATTTTTCAACAAATTATGGAGTAAAGGAAAAATAAACAAGAAAGGGAAGAAGATTATTTAGAAATAATTCCAGTTGATAAAATAGAACCTGAAGAAGTAAAAGATGTATTGGATAAACTGAGAAATAGGAAATCAACGGTAAGTGACGGTAAAAAAGCTAAAATATGTCTCAAAAGGAGTGAAAAGGCGTTTACTGCGTTTTATGAATCAATCTTGGGAGAAAAGTACCGACAGAATGGAAAATAGCAATTATTTGGCCAATATTTAAAAAGGGAGACAGATTACAGAGGAATAAGCCTGCTTAACGTAGCATATTAACTTTATTAAGAAATAGTTACAGCCAGATTAAGACACTAATAGAGAATATGATACGAGAAGAACATTCAGGATTTAGGAGAGGAAGATACAATATCTTCATCCTAAAACAGGTAATAGAGAGTTTAACAAAGAGACACATATGTTTTTTATGAACTACATCAAGGCATTCGACCAGGTAAACAGAGAATCGATTTTTGATATATTACAACGGCGAGCTATTCTATTACACATGGTTAACACAGTAAAATGTTTTTACAAGAATTCAACGATATATATGGCTGATGTTAAAACGAAAATTGCAGAAATAAACCAGGGTTTGCATCAGAGATGCAATATTTCTTCTGTACTATTTAACTTATGTTATGATGAAATTTAGGAGATTGATTTCAAATGTAAATATGTATAGTCTTGGCATGGAGATACAAACAAATTTATGACATTATTATTTGATGAAGACCAAGTCATTATATCTGAACAGCAAAGATGCTGTTCAAAAAATCTCACTTTGAATTGGCAAAACTGGTTAGAATGTATAATTTGTATATTTTTTAAGATAAAATTAAAGTAATGGCTTTTAGAGGATCGTGGTTGGTAAATCAAAGATTGTCTTGGAGAAGAGAATACTATCACAAGTAAGCTGATTTAAGTTTATTGGCTGCAAAATATCTTACACGGGAAAAGTTGATATAAATAAGTAGATTGGAATATTCAGTTATATGAATGGTATCATTAAAAAATCCTTGAGGAATAAGGTTCGAGTAGATACCAGAATGATATTTTGTAAAGTAATGACAGTTTCTGGTTTTCTTTTGGTTGCAAAACGTGGAGAATGAGATTTTTTAGGTGAGTAGAAGGATGTACGATAGCAGAATGGAAGGAACTGAAGATTTATAATTTGAATGAAAAATTTAAATAATATCGGAAACAATGAACGGATCACTTAAAACGAATGGAAACGTCAAGATTGCCGAGAAGAGTCTCTGATTAGAAGCCAAGCAGTGGGGGAAGTTTGGGACCGCCCAAAAAGAGATGAAAGGAACAGATTACTTTTGGATGACGTAACGCCTAAATACACGAAGATGATTAGAAATAGAAATTTTACATAGTTATAGAAATCGTAAATTTTTTTGTTGAAATCACTTTCATGACATTCTGTTACTATTATTATAATTTTATTAAGTCTAGATCAAATAATTTAGTTTGTAATTACCGAAAATCATCTCGTTTTAAAGCTTCAACATTTATTCAATTGATGCAATTAACTGTAAACCATTTTAAAAAGATTATTTAAATTAACTATTATATATTTCTAATTTCTCATTTACAACGATACATCAGATTTTATTTTTTTATTTCAAGTTTTTAAAACGATTATTTTTTTTTTTTAGACTGTAGAAATTCTTTTTATAAAATACTATTATTAAAAATTAAATTGACATCAAAGTGTGTTGACGGAGAATAAGAGAGGCAGAAAAAGGGAAGGATGAAGTATCATGTTTCATTCAAGTGAAAAACATAAATGAATACATGGTAATATTTGTATTTCCACTCGTATGATTGTTTAGTACGTAGATGAGTGAATATAGACGATTCGTGCGTGTTCGTATCTAAGTTATGTAAGCATGAAAAATGTTGTAATTGAAAGAGGAAGGAAAATATGTGGAAGCATTGAAATAGAATTTTTTTTTTTTTTAAATGGGGTGAAAGGGTTCAATCACGAGAAGTCTCCTACAATAGACATGGGACGGTTTATATTGGCGTAAACCCAAAGAGGTTTCCAACGCAACGCTACGCATACACACTCACATGTGCTCTTACTCGTACATAAACAGACACTAAAACACAACCTCACACCGATATACACGCGTATCAGTCACTCTCATTTTGTCCTTTTGTTCTCTTTTTTCGGATTTTTTTTTCCTCATCACTATTTCTTCTTTTTCTGTACTCTTTTCATCTTAACTGTTATAATATAATTGAATAACTTCACCTGGCGTTGTCAAATTAATTCCACTTTGTAGCATATGTACACATTTAAAGTAATGGTTGGAGTATGGGTTATTTTTTATTTTAAAAATACCCTGAACCATTATAAACGATTTCTTGCAAAACCATTACTTACAAATTAGTTTTTTTTTCTTTTAAGTGTATAAAACTTTATGTCTGCATGTTACTTCATTAAATATTTAAACTGTAGACAATTTATTTTCAAATAATTCGGTTAAATTTTTATTCTCCATCAATCCATATAAGTATTTTACATTAAAAGATGAATTAGTTTAAAAAAAAAACCAACAAAACATTGGGTATATTTTCTCGATTAATTAATCTTATGACAGGAAACAATGATAAATAGTCAATTGAAAATATTATTTTGTTTGACAGATAAAAAACGATGAAATGTTCGATTTAATACTACAGTATTATAAATGCTGTAAAATTGTACCATTAATCTTTTATACATGAATTTATATTTCCAATTTTATAACTAATTTTCATGAAAGATGTTTAAAAAATGGAGGATGAGTAGTTTTGTTAATAAATTAGGAATTATATTAATTAACTACTTAAAAACAAACTTGAAAGCAATGTTTAATAGCGAGGAAAATATTTAAAGTAAACCAAATTTAGCAAAAGAAGAGAATGATACTGTTAGTTTTTACGCGATTGCCCAAAAAGGAGTGTAATGTATTTAGGATGTATGTAAGTATGTTTGTTCCACCGTTGCAAATCAATAGTTGAATCGATTTAGATGAGTGAATACAGCCTTATAGCTGTAGTGTCATAGGCTATATGTATTATATTATATATATATATGTTATTTAAAAATGTTTATGAAAAACAAAAAGTATTTAACTTTTATTAAAGTTGTAACAAATTTAAAAACATATAGAAATATATTAAGAATTTGTAAAAATTAATAACAGCTGTCTTTAGTATAATAAATCCTTTAAAATCTTTGAAAAATTAGAATATTTTCAATTTATTTAAAAAAATACTGTTACGTTGTTATGTTTCGTTCTTGTATGTATCAAATATTATATAGTATATTACGTTTTATGTAATTTTTTGTATGTATCAAATATTATATGATATATTACGTTTTTATGTTATGTTCTATGCGTTGAGAACGTTGAAGGTAGACA
>JAAAKQ030055551.1:0-16056 GCA_010016005.3 Zanna intricata | reverse complement strand
CACATTCATACAGATCATCCTCATTCATTCTCTGAAGTAATACCTTACGGTAGTTCCGGAGGCTAAACAGATAAAGAAAGAAGAAAGAATAAAGAAACAGAAGAAAGAATTCAACAAAATGTACTACACCAAAATTATTGCAAAATATATAATTATTAAAATAGTAAGAGAATATGGGCATTATATTCTAAGGCTTCTATCATACCAATCTACTCTGAAGTCTATTGAGATGATCTGAAGCCATATCAAAGGATATGAATAGACAGAATAATGGCTGAAAAGTGAAAAAATTGAATCTGAGACATTATTAAGAAAAAAATAAATATAGAAAATGGGCACCATCATTGACAAATTGGTTGACAAAACGGTGGTAAGTATTACAGAAACAAACCACCGGTCTAGCGATTCAACCAGTAAATTGGAAGGAATCAAATAGTTAGAAGATAATGATTAATTATATTTTTAACTTAAATTATAATACATTTAAAATTTATATACATTTATTTATAATTGTATAAATTAAAAAATTTTTAATGTAAATAAATTCCCATCTTTCCAAAATAATATTATTCATTTTAGCATCAGACGTGTTTTACCATATAGACAAAATAAAGAATTTGTGAGATAAATTAAAGTAAAACTTCACTTTTAACAATAACAATACTTGTATAAAAAAATTATACAACTATAACGTAAATATAAAATGAAGTAATTAAATAGTTAAATATATTTTTTTATAGGTAAAAATAATAAATAAACAATTGATAGTTTATAGTTAATAAAGCTGTAGTATAAATAACTTTAATATAGTTGCCTAGTGTGTTCTGGTAGGATTAGACAGACATTCATGGAACTAGGCTGTACCTCCTTGAAGACAGTTTGTGTACATGAGGATAGGATTAAGGAAAAATAAAACTTTTGTTTAGTATATTAGGTTTTATTATAGGTTTTAATTTCATAAGTTCAATTTTATTTTGCAGACAAATTATAAGGTCAATTTTGTTATGTCAAAACATGTTTATTTATATGAATGTTGTAAAGAATTACATTGTGCATTTTTCAGGGTGATGATTTAATTGAAGGCAGTTCTCAACTGATATATCAAGGCGAAGCTGTTAGAATAACAACTGGAATGTGGACTAGTAGCATAATGTTGTTTTTATTTGATCATCAACTTGTTTACTGTAAAAAGGTAATCTCAGCTCCACTGATATTTTTTATAGGTTTTACTTATCAAAAGAGAGATCTGTGCTTGACCATTATTTTCCTTAACTCTATACTAAATAAAATTTATGTGCAGTAGTAAATCCCAAGTTTCTAAAAAGGAAAGCAATTTTTTTAAATTTATTAATTTGTCTTGGTAATGTAATTTTTTACAGTTTAGTTACTACAAATATTTAAAAAAATATTATCAAAAAGATATCTGTAATTATAGAGCATAGTTTTTACTCCAGGCGCTAAATAAATTTAGTATTTTGTAGGTTTAATATGTAATGCAAAGAGTTATGAGCAGCAATCTTGTGGGTTACTGCTATTAGGATTATGTTGATTTAAAAAATATGTAATGCAGACACATACAGATTGCCAGTTTGTCAAGTAAAACTCAATTATAAACTAATGAAAGAAGTTTTTAGTAAAAAAAATTATTATGTTTAATTTTTCTATTTATTTATTAAAAAGATTGAATCAATTTTCTAAGTCCTTCATTTAAGAAAGACTTTTGTTGGTAGACAAATTGATAATGATTATTATTTTGTGTAAAAAGTAAGATATAGGTGCATTTAATTTTTATTTTCTTTAGTTTTTAAAAGAATAATTTAAATGAGGGAAGCTCATTCAGTAAAGTATTGAGGAATAATTGTACTTAATCTAGCTTTCTATATATTGGAACTTTCTACATATATTTCTAATTGAACTTAGCTAGTTTTATATATATATATATTTGTTAGCGCATTAATAAAATAACATAGTTTTTTTTTAACATAAACTAACATAATTTTGGAGTCAAAGGAATCCCATTTATGAGCGAACTGTCATACTCACTAACAGGTTTTGCAAGATGTTATTAAAAGTGTATGTGTGCGCCCAACTGACTAAACCTCCTTTCTCACTAACTCCTCTCCTGAGGCCAAATCGACAATTAAATTTGCTTAGCCCCGGGAGGTGCCTTTGAGCTTGAGGGATATAGAGTCCCCATTTATCATCACCGTCGCCCATCCATGCAAGCAGATGCACGACAGCTCCGAAGGAGACTGTCCTTCCCCCTTGCTCTCCAGTCTTTTTCTTTACCTGACCACAGGAATTAAAAACAGCTTACTTGGTCTTCCCAATCAGTCCGCTTCTAATGATCCAGGCCTCAGTCATCTTAGCTCAGGGATACAAGAGTCCTCTACACTTCCTTGCCACTTCCCAGACAGACAACTCTACGAAGAGCTCTCCCCTATTCCCTCACTCACCAGTCCTTCCGTTTAACTACCTCTGCTAAATTAACATAATTATAACTTCAAATGTTTGCTTACAAGACTCTAATACGTGAAAAAAATAATTTGTGATTATTAATTTCAAGTTAACTGCTTATTAAAAATTATGTAAGACAATTCTATTTGTTTTAACACTTTTCCATTCATTGAAGTCTTTTACTGAAATAGGAATATTTGAACGTAACTTGAAGACATCAATTCATTTTGAAAAAATTCAAACCATTCCTGTCTGTTTAATATAACAAAACAATTTATTCCAGTTTCTCTTTCTTTTATTTTTTTTTTGAAACATTGAAGTAAAATTCCTCATCAAAGTATTTCACTTTGGTACTTATTTATGAATTTATTATCCTGATGATTATAATCTTATTTGGTGGTTAACTGAAAACTACTAGTGAGTTACATGATAGGTTACATGAGCTTTTTATCTATATCATTTAAAGATCCTTTTTTACATTGTATAGTTTATATTGATCAGTTAAGTTTTATTTAGTTATGATGTAGCTGTTTTGTATTGTTATCCTATTTTTATTCTTTTTATTAATTTTTAGGATATCTTAAAAAGAAACACTTATGTGTATAAGGGCCGAATGGAAATGGACACAAGTGATGTTATAAATTTAGCAGATGGTAAAGGTAAGTTTAAGTTAAAAGAACTTACTTTCTTGTAAAAGGATATGAACATAATTAGTAACATTAATTTTTATTGAGTATTTTTATAATTAATAGTGTGTTATTATTAAAAATCCTAGTCTGTTAGTTATTATTATAAGTATGCAATATTATTATTATTACAAAATAATGTTACATATTTAAAAAAAAAAAAGACTAAACAACTAGTGGACCCTTGCTGCTCCACAAAATTATAATTACAAAGTAATGTAATATATATTTTTTTAGATCTGCTAAAAACTTATTCCATTTATTACACGTCACATCCCCAACCCCCTTGTGTTTTTTTTTCTTTACTTTCCTAACATAGGTGAAATGCATATTAAAAATTTATTTCATCATTCAGACATTCCACTTGATAGATTGGTCTGATTTTTTTTATTCTGCTCAGAATGGCCTGCAGATATGTATTCAAGAATTGATGGATCTTCAAATTGATTTTCCTGTGAGAAATAATTTAAGAATTGATGGATCTTCAAATTGATTTTCCTGTGAGAAATAATTTCAGAAAGTTCCTATATTAAGGAATAAATGATAATTTCTCAGAGACTCAAGTTTGAGTCTATGTCTATGTCAAGTTGAATCTAGATGACATATCTGTGGGCCATTCTGAGCAAAATAAAAAAAAAAAAAAAAAAAAATCTCCCTGATCTGATTCAGTAGAATGCACAGACTGGAAATAGGTTTTCAGTCCAATTTTTTTTGAATATATAAAATTAAGTACACTGAAAATTTCATTTGCAATACAGATAAATTTCATAAAATAATCATATCAGTCTGTTAGGTCTAAAGTACTGATAATTTTTGTTGACTTTCCACACAATTCTGGTGCTGTTACTTCTTTAAGTGTTATCAAAAAAGACAAAAAAAAAGAAGAAATCAAGATGAAAAATATGGAAAAAAAGTTGTTAAATGAAATATATAAGTATAATCATTTAAATTTATTATCAGTAATGAGGAATTAAGATCCTGATGATTACAGAATATTTCTAAGAATAGATTCAAAGATATTAATAATTTGTTTGACCTTGTGAAACAGCATATTACAAAACAAGACAGTCACATGCATCTACATATTCTAAGTGAAGAAAGGCTAGTAGCAATTCTTAGGGTTTTGGTAACCAGCAGAAATTATTAAAATATAGTGCTGCCATTGGAGTGCTATCGATGTAAAAGATATAAGAATTTATCTTCCAGCAGGAACATTAGCACAGTATTATTAATATTATTGTTATAAAATATTTTATAGCATAATTTTAATGGCTATCATTAATTTTGTATATATATATATATTTATATATATCGATGTAAGAATGATTGAAAGTATATCTGATGGTGGAATTTAACACATACTGCCTTTTATAAACAGTTAAATGAAGATTCTCTACAAATTTCTAACGTGCAAACAAATTTTTAATAATCATTTGATCAGAGCATATAATGTTGTTAAAATTGCGTTTTGTGTAATTTCTGGTTGGTTACAAATTCTTCACACAGCATAAACATGTCACCAGTAAAAATCAGCTACGTATTATCTGTTTGTTGTATATAATTATTTAATTTTAAAAAAAAATCACCTTATGCTCAAAATGTATGTGTTTGACTATGAAAATTCACTAACAAAAAAAATACATAAGGATTATTTTTTAATAGATAGGACCCTGCACATTGGAAATTGCAAATTTCTAAGAGATCAAGTACTTCAGTTGTAGCAAAACAAAACAGAAATGAATATGCAAAATATTTAATCAATAGTAGTAAACTACCACAGCAAGATGAAATGCTAATGAAGGGCAAAGCCGAGATGTTTATTTATATATAAATTAAGATCAATGTATTCTGCAATAATTATGTTATCAATAAAAGTAAGCATTCACTTATAGAGAGGTTTTTTCTTCTATAGTGCACTGAATAAGAGTTTCTGCCATGTTTTTGTCATTTTCTTCATCTATTGAGCTATTTATATTATTTACACTTTACATTAGTTCATCCTCATCTTTTGTGAACACCAGTAATGAATTCATTTTAATGAATTGTTTGTTATTTTTTTTTTTATTATTGATAGATCCACAACTAGGTGTCAGTATTCGGCATGGAATTAAAGTATATAGTTGCATAAGAGATAAGTGGCTCTTATTCTGTTGTCGTACACAACAAGAAAAATCAAAATGGTTAGAAGCTTTTGCTGAAGAAAGACGTTTAGTTGCTCAAGATTTGCGAGATGGTCTTGAATTTGCACCAGCTGCAAGACAACTTGCAAGGATAGCAGCAGCGCAATGTTATCGCCGACCTCCAAACAAACCAAGAGGTATACTAATTTTCTCTTCTATTTAAATGCAACTTGCTATTTATTTTATTTGCTTAATCATGTAAAAAAAATTTATTAAAAAAAATTCTTAGTTTTGTTCCTTAGTTCTAAAATAATAATAAAAAGATTATTACTTTCATTCATTATGTATACTCATTTATTATACTTTCATTTTTTATGTATACTCTTAAGTGGTTTTAAATGCCCTGATAGATAATCACTAATAAATGTTAAAAGCATGTCTATCACCATGGATAGGTTTTGTCTCTGCCTTTCATCCATTCAAATTCTGGCGAGGTATGGTATTATTCTCATGATTCTCTAAGTAAAACTTTTGACATCATATTTACATGAATAAAATTAAGAATCTCTGATGAATTAGTCATCTTAAAATCTACAGTACCTAGCATTGTGTTCCATGGGAATTATTGTTCGAAACACGACTGTATACATCTTAAACAATCAAATGGAACTTTTAATTTTATACTTTTGTACTGTCATGACACCTCTAGTGTTAAAAGTAGTTTTAAATGTAAAACTTAACTATAAAATAATGTATAGACTAAGAGATTTTTCAGAATTAAAATTTTTCCTTAGTAATGTGTATTAAGTACTTCAAATTGTTCAAATTTTTTATGGCATTGAAAGAAATGTCAGACCCCACTATTAATTTTGATTTTTTAATAAAACCAATAACGGAATATAAATATCTTCATTTTGTTGGCACAAATCAATTTAAAAAACATAATGTAGAGAAATAGTGCTTCTTATTTCTTAAAAAATATGACACAGTATGTTAAATCAAAGTAGGGATGTTTTTTACCTAAAATTCTGTTCAGAATTAATTTCTTTGATTCTGCCGTATGAGCACCCTAATTCAAACTCTGTGGTTTAGATATTCTATTATAGATAAAGAAATTTTTAAACAAAGTTATATCTTTCCTGTACCGTCTTATTTAAATCTAAATAATTAAAAGGAGAATTCTGAGCAAAACTCACTACTTGGATAAAGTAAAAAAATTAACACCACTAAAGTGTACTGTAGTTATTGCTATACAGTAGTTTTTATAGCAGTAAAATACAATATTTTTGCATTTTGGTAATTTTTAAGCTATTTAAATTTTGTGTGTATCTATATATATGTGTGATTGATTACCATACAATTATTGAATCATCATTTAACTTGTGTTGCATGATATTGCTGTTTATATCATTGCAGTCTCTGCTTTATAAGACTTCTATTTATCATTCTTATAATAGAGTGATAGTGTATTTAGTATGTATTTAACATTCATACAGTTAGCATACAGTATTTATTTAACATGTCATCTAAACATAAAAATGATATTTTAAAGGCTGAAGAAAATTTGGATGCTGTAAAAAGGATATTAATGGTGAAATTTTGCACAATTTGACTTAGATTTTGGGATTTTCAGGAAAATGTTAAAATTTTTTAACAGAATAATTTGATTAAGTTTTAATTACAGAATGATGAACTAGAAAACTAAAGAATTAAAACGTCATATAATTGGCCTAATTATCATTATTTTTAAACGTATCATGTGTCTTTAGATGTCCATTTAATAAACCCTTCTGCTGGACAAAAAAAAAGTTGTTTTTTGAAAAATCAACTTTCAATTACTTATAATTTAGTTAAATTGGCCAAACTTGATCTGCCTCCATTATTTCCAAGGTTTAAGTGAATTTGTATCAGAGGAAAGTAACCTGATGAACATTATCACATTTTTTACAATTTGGAGATCCTAGTAATTTTTATGTATTATAGCACTTTTATACCTTATCTTTTTACCTTTTGTGCCTTACAGCACTAATAATATTTCTACATTCCTTATTCCGCTACTCTTATATGTAAAAAAGGTCTTCAGTTTTTACATATCTTTTGTTAAAAATGTAAATTTAACTGTTTAAATTATTTCAGGTAAAAATTACAAAAGAGGAATAGGTTCATCAGATGCAGTCACATTATCAGCACGTTCTAATGGATTAAATGGTTCGACACATTCTTTGGGTCGTCGTGTTGGTACTTGGTTCACTTTTGGCGGTAATAAAAAGACTCGTGCCTTGGGCAGGGCTGCCACCCTTCAGACAGTTCATCCGTCATGAGAACAAGTGATCGTCACAGTCAAGGGATGGGTGTGACGATAATAAATTAAATACCTGTAATATTTTTATCTCGATGACTTAATTAATTATTAATATTCATTTTAATAATGATACTTATATTATTATTATAATTACTGACCATTATTATACTTACTTTGTTAATATTATGTAATAAATAATTATAGTTTTTATTTCATTAAGACTGATAGTATTGCATTGATTAAAATGCGAATATGGTATGAAGAGGGCGATTTTAATGACTTATATTCATCAATCTATTGAGTTTGAATTATTAAGTATTAAACAAGGTAATGTGACTCCTTTGGAATAAATATGATCTTTTTTACTCCTATAGAACTACAGAATTCCTCACATACATTGAGCAAATATAACTTATTATATCTTAAATAACTTTTTGTGTTTTTTTTTTAATTACAGGTGATCTTGATTAAAGACATAATGCTCTCTGAGATCTTGCACATTTTTTTTGCATATTTTGATTTCTTTTTTTTTATCTTTCTTAGTGGAACTCTATTATGATACTATTTTTAACTTACTTAAAATTATATTGTAATAAATTATAGAATTGTGAAAGCTGTTATTAATTTTTTTTTAAATCTCATGTTTTTATATGTATCAATGTTACCTAGTATTAAGCACATTAAACATGAAATTTTTAATCATTCCATTTTCATAACCTTTAAGGCCATTATATTTAACCTTGGTTAATTTTTTTTTTTTTTTTTATTAGCATCAATTGCTGTGATCATTGGCTCCAGTTACTGTTTAATTTTTCACTTATGGGATCTTCTGTATTATTTGTTTCAGTTTTGAATTATATTTGAAACATATTAATTGGGTTATTTTTCAATTGATTCCATTTAAGTTTACTGTTACACATTTTTGTAGCTTTAGTTCTTTTACCATTACTCTTCTTTTATAAATGATTTATTTCCTCATTCCAGAATCTCTTAAATATTTTATTCTGTGCCTTTTTTTTTTTTTTTTTTTTTTTGTTGTAATAACTACAGTGCAAAGGTTTACTAAACTGAAAATCCAAAAAATGCACCTAAGGCATTTGACATTACTTAACTATTGCTGACAATTTTATGGTGATGTTGTTACTCAATTCACCATAATATTTTATTATAAATTTTTCTTTTGTAAGTAGTTTTTTTCTTATTTCAAGAACCTAAGGAATTCTTTCAATCACGTTTGTCTGAATCAGTGTAACAATTACCATTCTCAGGGAATTTTAAAAAAATGTTGGAGTTACATCTAATTTAAATGGCGTTTACTTAAAATGTTTCTGACTATCAAATTTTGAATGGAATTTCAATTTTCTCAAAATCAATAAGTTTCTTGACTTGTACAAATATTTAGCTAGCTACAGGAAATCTTTTGTTAATCTTCAATGGGTTTCCAAAAAATTCTTATATTTTGTATTTGCTATTAATTTTTGATAAGACAGTACAATTATATACAGCTACATCTATTGTAAATTTTTGTGAGGAAATTCTAATTTTGCTATTTATTGTCCAAATATCTACTAATTCTGTTTTTGGTATCTTTTCTTGCTGAAATTGCAAATATTGGGTGCTGTTTACTTCTTCCTAGCGATTATCAAAACTTATTTACTTAATAATTTATTCAAGTTTTTTTTTTAAATTTCATGTTTCTTTTACAACTTTCTTACATCATATATTTCAAAAGTAGAAATCTTTATTAACATTCTCATATCGTTTTTAAAATTGACAAAAGACATAATATTTTAAGTTCTCCCATGACTAAAAGATGATCTCATTCACAATCAGTGCTCATTCATAATCTGTGTTATGTGTAAATATCGATAATGAGCATTGTTACTATCATATTATTCAGTTACTTGTAGTTTTATTTTTAATTTTATGTAGATTTTGAAATTGTTGCCTTAAATTTTTTATGTACCAAAAATAACTTCTTGCAGAGCTATTTTCCAGCATATTTTTTCAAGGTATTTATACTGCAACACCTTGACTGCTGCCTTACTGATCTCAGGGTGAGACTGAACTTGTTATCATTCAACTTACAAACACGTTTTATCTTGTTATCTCTGTTAATGATTTATAACAAAATATTGCATCAGTAACTTTGGTTAAAAAGCTCCACTGTCAAATTTATTTATTTTGTCAGGTTAATTTATTTCTGTACTTTGTAACCATATATTTCATTCATTAATATCAGATTTCATTTCAAAAAATTTAATGTTAACATGTACATTATTTGTTATACAAAAGGTTTGTTTAATCGGTGATTGTGTTTGTGTATAAAATTACCAGTAGTATCACTGATAATAATAGTCAATAAATATTATGCTGTGAATTTTATTTTTAAAAGTAATTATTCTTCATCATAAGGTAAGATGTAAAAATAATTGCTTAATTTTGAATTACCGTAAAAAAAAATCATTTGCAAACTGAATTCATTTCATAAGTATAAAAAAACCCTTTCTTAATTATAGTATTTATAAATATAAGCATTAAAAAACATGTTTTATATTTTAATGAAGTAAACAAACAATTTTTTAATTATTAATTTTAATAAACTATTTTTCACCTTTATTTTGTATATACAATTTCCAAGCCTGATTACACCGATAAAAAATTCCATAACAGCTCAGACTAAGGTGTTTTTTCTATAGCCAAGCTATATGGATTATTATATGTTAATCGAATTTGTAGAAAAATTTAATCCGGCTAGCAACCAAGGTGTTGAAAGATATTTCTGGTTTGTGTTAGTTCCTGTAATTCCATGTGCCAAAATTAAATCCGTTTATCTTTATAATTAAATTTATAATTTTTTTTTTTTAGTACATGGCATGATAACATCAAGGATATTCTCTTCCCGCATGAATATTACTTTTTCTCTTCCTAAGCGTTTTGTTTACCTTAGGAAGTAGTATAACAAATTTTAGATTCATTCATAATGAAATGTTCTTCGTTAACCCTATGCGTAATTAATAAGTAAAAATTGATTTTAGAAAGTCTTTTTTTTTAAATATTGTAATTTGTATGATCATAAAGAAGTCGGTGTGGTTAATTTAAATAAACTGATTATTATGTCATTAATATTATATTAAATAGTGTTTATTATATACTTAATACCATAAGTGATAATTATTATAAAATTCAGTAGAATATATACATATGCATTTAGTACTTTCATCTTAAAAACAATTATTCACCTGATTGAAGTTGATAAAATTAGATACTTTTTTAATAGATATTATTTTATATATATAGAATTTTATTAAATTTAGTTCTTGCAATTAAAAAAAAGCCAGAAATTCCCAGAGCCACTTAAAAAAAAAGTAAAAATTTATAAATAGATAAATACTGTTTGATTATTAAACAGTCAGTTTATTATAGTCATTATTTGACTGTAAATAAATAAAGATTTACCACACATATTAAAACAAAAATTTACCCTTATTTATAAAATAAAAA
The DNA here is from genome assembly GCA_010016005.3 of Zanna intricata. Taxonomy (NCBI): domain Eukaryota; kingdom Metazoa; phylum Arthropoda; class Insecta; order Hemiptera; family Fulgoridae; genus Zanna; species Zanna intricata. The sequence goes on along the minus strand of JAAAKQ030055551.1, from coordinate 4,987 downwards.
CTAAAGAATAATATGATCTCACCATGTATGTATAGTGCAAGTCGGTTGGTAACATTTAACAGTATAATTTATGTACACCTAAATTCTCCACCTGTGCTAGTCATCACATCCTTTCCAACTTTCATTTATATAGTAAGAAAGATAAAAATTTATCTTGAGGAACTTTTTTTTTTATTGTTATTACCCTCTCCTACTATCTCAATTCTAGATGTAGGTTACCTAATAATGAATTTTGAATTTTTTCAATCTTAAGAATATTAAACATTTGTATTATCTAAATTCTTTTTAAATAGATATTTCTATAATAGTTCTACATTCTGTAATTTCTGTTCTATCTTATCCTACTTAATATAAGATCCAAACAGGATGTGGTTACCGATGCAGGCCATAAGTGTAGATATTAATACATTGTATCGTAAGCTAACCTTTTCTTTGTGATTTGTTATTAACAATGAAATTGTCTCGTTACTTAATTTACCGATGCTTTTTTGTATTAATATAGTTATAATTTTTTTTGTAGTGCTCTATAATGTTGTCTTGTTCATTCAATTTTTTATGTTTAATTTTTATATTTACTTGTAATTTTATTTTTTTTTCAATTATTTCTTAACTACTAATAATTGTTTTTAACGATTGAAATATACAGCTATAGCTTTATCCTTTTTGTAAAAGGTTTTTGAATGTTTTATTATACATTTTGGAATTTGTTGAGTTTGTTTATAACTTCAGTTTTTACAATTAGTTCTTGCATATTATTATCGGTGATGAAATTGTAATAAAGTATTCTATGTAAAATCTGCATAAATAATTGTGTGCAAAATACTATATGGGTTCTAATAATAATAATACGAGTATATCAAACGAAGTGTACATAAAATAAAGTATAGGCGTGTATATTTGATTAGATTAACAAACATTTTTTATGTTTATGGATGGCACTTATACTCCATTTTTAAAGTAATGTTTATGACTCCTGTGCTAACTTACAAGCAGAGGATTACTTTTTAAAGAATTAACTATGAAAAACAAGTTATTTTTAGCTTAATTATTTTTATCGTAGAATTAATAATTCACTAAAAGGAGGTATTCTGAGAAAATGCTGCAGAGTACGTTTTTCCAATGATGATGTTAGTAAAATAATATTATGTACTATGTTACAGCACATATGATCATTTTTTAACATGTTCTAATCTTAACGCAACTTGTACATCGGCAATGGTTTTAGTGTTTGGTTATCGCTGTACAGGCTGCACTGCCTGAATATGCAAGTATTCTGTGTGTTCAATAATTCTCTTTTTTGGTAAATCATTGCCAAAGTTTTCAAGCACATTCAACTTTGTTTAAAAGTATTTTCAACTAAATCTTTGCTATTTTTGTCAATTGACTGCACATGTTCAATGTATGTATATTAAAAATGTATTTAAAAACCCTTCAAGCCCAGTAGTTATGTTATGGAATTTGGAGATAGAATAATGTATTTTGAGGATGAGATAAAATCTGAGAACAATTGTTCTACATCCCAAATTATGAGGTAATTCCCTCTTGACAGAAATATATAACATTGAACCTTTTTTTTTTTATCATTCTGTTTATTCCAACCTTTTTACAACATTACTGTTTTATCAAGTATATTATAAAGTTTTATTTAACTGTTAGAGTAGCAACAAAAAAATACATTGAAGCAATATATCCCAAAAAATTTAAAAAAAATAATCATAATAATAATAGTACATTATAAAAATTCATAAATTTACAGATTAAAGAAGAAAAAAATATTTCAGACTAATGCTATTTTTTTACATACTAGTTTTATCAAGAAAAGAAAGAAGTACATAATACTTTTTTTATCAAATAAGAACTCACTAATAAAAAAATTTTAGTTTTACTTATATTCAAATAAAAACTAAACTAGGTTGTTATTTTAAAAATTAATATAGTCAGAAGTTTATTGATTAGATATAAAATTTTAATTTCATATTGCCTAAAACTGCTTTATACAATTTAAAAAATTTTAAATTAGTTTCTGGGCAGTACTTAAGAGTGCCTTGTAAAGCTTTCTTCTTTTTTCAAAGTGATTTTTATTTTACTTTACTTGAAAATTTTAAAAATACAAGATGGTTTATTCTTTTTGGTAAATTTTCCCGTTGTAGGTCAATGCGACACTGTTGTACATTTAATTTAAAAATAAGTTGTGAAGAAACAAATAAAGGCATTCTTTTATTATTGAAATGTGCTTAGTTTGAATATTGATTGAAATTAAAATTTGAGGAAATAGACTGATAATTTTTTTTTTTAAATTGATCTATTTCATTTAAATTACTATCATCTTTTTTTATTTTGCAAGAGAGTTCATGTCTTAATAAGAAAAAAAGACTGTACACTTAGAATCCTTTTAACCATCTTTTAATCATCTGTGAATGGCATCCACGTCTTGGATGTTGTGAAGGCTTGTTTACTAAATTTTTGTTCAACTGATTTTACATAACCACTCTTTTCACTTCACAGAAATCTAATAATGTAGATCATAATAATTGAACTCCTGATCTGTAATGTACAGGATTCTGACAACCAAATAATTATTTGGATTATCACCAAATACATTTTTATAAATTGTAATTAGAATACTAAAAATGTGATTTTTTTCTGCATACATTCTTGACAAATTGAAAAATAAGTCTTGTATCTTTACATTATAACAACTTACATCCTAACAATTATAATTATGTTATAAAAATAATCTACAAACTTCAGAGTGAGGCAAGACAAGTATATTCTCCAAATCAAAACAAACTTGACCACATTTCTTACAGTTAAGTCTGCCCTTGTCACATTCAACTTTACAAGTCTCTTTCTGATGCAGACAATGTTCAACTTTTTTTCTTTTAGATTCATCAGAAGACTTTTTTTTCTCAGGAGTCACATCTATTTCTTTTTCTTGGAATTAAGACCAACAGATTAATTTCTTTACTACAAATACTCGTATTGATATATTTTTTTAAATCTTAACATTCCTTATTCAAAGCGTACATTTTACTTCTATTTAAGTGAATTGAGGTGAAGATCTTGTTTGAAAATAATGGGATTCTACGGTAGGAAACCAGGAATGTGCTGTTGCATTCTACCTTTTGTCTCATTTTTTTGTCGATTTTCCTTTCATAGGTTATCTGTCTTACTGCTATACTTGAAATAATAGTAAATCCTTTAACTGATATTTAGTGTATTTAAAAAGTATAATTTACAGACCTTTATTTTCTCCTCACTAATGTCTAGAAGTACTGAAAATTACAGTTTCTTCTCATCTACATTAATTTTATGTTTATCATGGTTTGTTTAGAAATTAATTTTTTGTCATCTGGCAATCACTAGGACTGCTCATGAACTACTTTTCTGTCTGCATCAGAGAATTTTGAATCACATTTCATTATGCATTTGTAGTTTTCTTTAAGAAGTTTTTCCTTTTTTCCTGTTCTTTTCTCTCGGTATATTGTTTACCAAATTTCATAAGCTTCTTTTCTTTCATTCCTTTTCCATGTTGCATGTAGGCAAGCTACATGTACTTATATTACTGATAGAATTATCTGCTTTCCAATATGGTTGATAAATTGCTCTTCTGTTCTTCTAAACTATTACGGTTGTGTTAAGTAAACTATTTTAAAAAATATTAGTACTGAATAATTCCCTTCTTTAGAGTTAGATGATAAAACAAATTATTTATTATTATTATTATTTAAGGTAAATCACCAGTAGTTGACATCTTAAGGATTTATTTGTCTGTTTGTTTACATTGCTTCGACCGAATTCACTGTAGGGGAAACTTAAAATTACTCATAGTTGCACAAACTATTCCTCTATCATATTGTCACAAGAATAAAATTAATAAAATGAATGTGAAAAACTTATTTATTTTTTTAAAAAAAGGGGACAGGTTCAGTAGTTCACACCAAGCGAAAACAAGAATGTTTAGTAGTGGACACTTTTTATTTTCAGTAGTTGACGCTTTATACAAAATTCTTTATTTTTTTACACTCTATTTATTTTACATATAAGATTATTATACACATTATGATACACTCTTTAGTAGTTTACATATGTTCTGAAATGAGAAAAGGTCTAATAAGTGAATTTATGCCTACTTTGTATGAATACAGGAATGAAATGAATGAAAGTTGTAGAAAAATACAAAGATTAAATGTTAACATATTAGGTAACTTATGCCTATTCTCTAGTTAATTAAGTTAAGCAAAATTAAGATAGGTTGTGCTAAGTTATCGGAATGCAAGAAGTTAATCCCATATAAATTCGAGTTCCGGGACTGAGTAAACATTTCTCGTTCTACTCATTTTTAAAGGCTCGTCAATGTGGCACAACACAGCTTCCCATTCATAGTCCAATTTATCCACTTTTTCTGGCCATTTCCAGAGCCTTCCAGATTTTTGCATTGCTGAACTAGTAGCAGCTGTTTCAGAAACATCAGTTATAACCCCTGGAAATAACTCTTCTTCATAGGAAAAGACTACGTACTCCCCTACTTTTCTCTCTACTGGTTTCTTAAGGTTGTTCTCGTGTATTTTTTCCTCATCACTCTCATCTTTAAAATCACTGTCACTGTTGGATGGCATCTCATCCATGTCAGAGTCAGAGCTGTCTTCATAATGAAGCACCTGCTTTGCGGTCCTTTTTTTATGCTGCTGAACTTTATCTTGTTTTGCTCTTTCTTTTACATCTTTTTTCCTTTGTCTCTCAGCAGCATGTTCCAGTTTCCTGTTTTCTAATTCTTCTTTTTTTGCCAACTTCTTTCTAAAATATTCTTGACACAGCTGTCCTGAGACAATAGCAGGCATTTTTTCCTTCATAGATCGTTTTTGTTTCGGTTCATTCTTGTCTTTCTGGATAAAAGAGTGTCTTTTGAAGGGCTGGGGATTTCTGTGGATACTGAAGAAGTTCCAGCTTGACAAATATCAGTATGATTAATACTATCTTTAGCAGG
>JAAAKQ030055529.1:0-16057 GCA_010016005.3 Zanna intricata | reverse complement strand
CAACTAATTATCCCATCTCGTTCAGATAAATATTGTAAATTATTCTTTGTTCCCTGAAGTTAACACCTATCTGCTGTAATAAATGGAATAAGATGTTCCAGTTTACATTATCAAAAGCTTTTTCCAGATCTACAAATGATATGAATATGGCTTTACCTTTCCTCAGCTGTTTCTCTAGTACTTGCCTTATTGCTAAAATTGCCTCTCTCGTTCCCATCTTCTTTCTAAATCCAAACTGGTCTTCAGTTAACACCTCTTCTATTTTCTCTCCCATTCTTCTAAGGATAATAAATGTCTTTTATAAATTAAAATATTGAAAATTATTGTAACTTATTATTTAACTATTTAATAGTTAAATATAGTTAACTATTAAATAGTTAAGGTTCAAGACCTTTTGTCTTGAACCTTAGAACTCGGTTTCAAAATTCAGCTGATTCTGATTATTCTGTTTAATGTGGAGTAAGCATCTGAATATCTGAATGTAAAGCATATAATTTAAATTATATAAAGTATACAATTTAATTTACATTTTAATATAAAAAGTGAATATAATACAATTCCATAAAAAGAATATAAGTTGTTTGTAAATTATGTATAATATACTACAGTTTATATTAGGCAAGGAAATATCACATTTTATTAAGAAAGTGAAAATAATATTGAAAACATACAACATTATTATAATTTAATAGTCAATAGATAATTAATTACAGTTTCAAAAAGTTATGACAAACTTGATATTTAAATCAACATATTTTAATTTAAAATATTTACCAAAGTACAAAATATTTGAGACGGTACTTAATATTTCTTTGAACTTAATCAGTAAATCTGATAAAAAGGTTTAATGGTTCTAAAAATATTTTGATGAATCACTCTTAATATTCACCTAGAAGTGAAATGGAAATTCAACACTGTAATTGAATTATTTCAGATTAAAATTATATTTCATTTAAAACTTCTGATGGCATAGTTTTTCCCTGTAATGCGCACAGAATGTTGACAGCTGTCATGCCTGCCATTGCATTTCTAGTCTGATAAGTTGCTGATCCCAAATGTGGTGAAAGCACTGAAAAAAATACACATATAAATAAATGGGTGAGTACTTAAATAAAATTGTTTTTCTGCAGAATATAAATACATACATAATATAATTTATCCAAGACTTGTTGAAACGAGCCATAGGCTTGTAATGTGAAATCTCACTACACTATCCTACGGCAAATATTGAAAATGTCAGGTAATGTTGGAAACTATGCAATGTTTCATGAACATTCTGCGGTACAGGAAGAGGCAAAAGAAATTAAAGGCATATTAATTTTGGTGTTTAAGAGATGATAATTTATGATAAATCACATCAAAAAACATGTAAATAAAATTATATAGCATAATAGGAGAAATTTTATAATCATTCAAAAAATATATAATTCTTTTAAGGTAATACATTTTGGAAGGTTTAAATAGAAGAGTGCCTGTACCAAGATTAATTAACCTTTTTACAATATGATTGGAAAAATTTTGAGATTTTTAAAGATAAGAGAACTCAGAAATGACATGTAAATTAAATAAAATTAATGTCTGAACTTAAACAAAAAAATTAGTTTACTTTTTTCAGACTATTATATTCTTTTACGTATTTATTTGAAATATTTTCTAATGCTATCTAAGCTGTTATATAATCTGTAAGAAATTATTATAATTTTGTGTAAATAACAATGTATAATTGAAGTAAGTCACTGTATGAATAAAAATTAGGTGACAATTAATAACATAATAAAAAAAAACATTTATATCAATGTAATAAAAACTATTATGGGTATAAGAGGTATGAGATATGAAGTGAAATAAGGAAATATTTTGCAAAAGAAATTTAAATCCTCTTAGATGGTTAATTCCTAACTTATTCTAGAATGAATTTAGAAACCATTATAAATCAAGAGGTAAATTCAGTTACGCCTTTAAAATCTTCTAGCATTGATGAAATACATCTGTAGTAATAAAATATAGTGGCAAACAAATATTAGACCAGTAAGCAGCCTTCACTTAAAATAAAAGTAATTTTTGAACTATTAAATTGTTCAGAAACACACCTTTTTTTTTATAAACATAAACAAGACTAAAAATTTTCAGATTGGTCTATAATTATACTCTTTAATTTTTATCTTTCTATGAATATTTGAAAGGTTTTTATTTGATGAATTGAACAAAAATTATATTTTTAGGTTAACAAGAAGAATTTAAAAAATTCAAATCAATCAAAGAAATTTCTTTGATTACTTGGGTAAAAAAATGTGATAGATTCACGAGAAAATGATCTACAGTTCTTTTAGATCTTAGTAAAAATTTTGTAGTGTGATACTTAGACTTCTACAGTGAAAAATTGGAGAAGGTAGGTAAAACATATTTAATTTTTAAAAATCAATTTAAATCATTACTTTTATAAATGAAAAAAAAAAAAAATCATGTAAAGAAATAATGAATGAAGCAGGAGTAGCAGTAATTATTGACCGCAATTTCTGAAACTTAGAGCTGAAGTTCTATAGGAGTTCCAACTTTATGTTAAATATATATCAATAAGCAATCATCTTGAAGTACAAAGAAACCAGTTATAGTTTATGCAGACAATAAAACCAATACTTAGAAAAATTTACTTTTACAGTAATAAATATGTAAATATTCAACATTTTGTATAATGTAATTTTGTAACTAATAAGAATAAAGCCAACTCTAAGATGGAAAAATAAATCTAGTACACATAAATTATAAAATTGTCATGATCTAATATTACAGAATTGTCATTACTAGAGTCATTCTTAGATGTAATGATTGATCCCAACCTCTTAGAATAAACCCAACTCATATATTCACAAAAAAAATAATAAATTCAAGCATTTTGCTCTTAGATAAATTTGTAAGATTGGTGATTTGATAAGCACAACATATAAGGGATTATGTTATTTCAATACTCATGTTCAGTTCTCAATACTTTTTTATAATTATCTAAAGAAAATTTACAAAATGTTAATCCATAATACCAATAAGATGTCTGCAGAACCAAATACTGTACATTATTTCATCATCACCAACATGCAGTATCTACCTGCTGGTAGATAGGCTACATTCTTATCTCCATCTATTTCTGTCCCATCCTCTTCTTTCATCTCATAAGCTTCACTACCCTTTTGTCATTTATTAACTTCAGCCTCTCCCTTCTTCCTTCTTCACCTTTAATGGAATTTTCAAGAACTGAATTTATTATTCCTTTTCCCCTAATTATATGTTTGATTCACTTTCCTTTTCTTCTTCTGATAGTCATCAATATTCTTCTACCTTTATTTATTCTTCTTAGTATTTTTCTTTTTTTTTTAACTCTGGAACCACAGTTAAGTATATCTTCAGAGGATGAGATGAATGAATTGTAGCATGTGTGAAAAATGCCTGCCTGACCGGGATTCGAACCCGGGACCTCCGGATGAAGGCCAAGACGCTACCACTCTGCCACAGAGGCCGGCTCCTCTTAGTATTGGTATGTTATTTTGTTCACCCATTTTATCTTCTCCATCCTTCTCCAGACCCACATCTCAAAAGCCTCAATTTCTTTTTCCTTTTTCCCCAGAGTTCATGTTTCACTGTCATAAAAAAAATATAATCAAAATATATCATTTTACCATCTCTTCCTCAGCTTCAGATCCATGTTACTGCAGAGTAGGTTTTTCTTTCTAAAAGAGGCTTCTTTTACTGTAATTGTCTTAATTTCTTCTTTATTCCTCCAGCTTTCAGTCAGTACTGTTCTGAGACATCTGTACCTTTCTACTTGTTATATTTTTCCTTCTGCTGTTATAAGATCCCATATCTTCCTTCTCATTCACTTTCATAAATTTTTTTCTTCACATTTATTTTTATCTCATATTCCTTCAACCCTACTTCCAGTGCTTTTATCATTACTTTTAATATTTGAGTGTCTTTAGTTACAATCAGTAGATTATCAGTAAATCTGAAATAATTTATATTTCTTCCAACCAAGCTTACTCCTTTTTGGTCATCCAATATTTATTTCAATATTTTCTCAACATAAAGGCTAAATAATGTTGGTGATAAACAGTAGCCTTGCCTCACTTCTCTGCCTAATTCTAACCAATTTGTGAGATTCTCATTTATTTTCACAGCTGCTTTTTGCTTCATGTGCAATTCTCTGATCAGTCTCCTATTCTTCTAATTGATGCTCTTTTCTTTCAGAAGGTCAAATAACTTTCCCCACTTAACACTTTTAAATACTTTTTCCATATCTATAAACACAAGCTCAGTCCTCTTCCTCTTTCAAAGCATCTCTCTTCAACCATTCTGATCAGTTCTTTTTCCTAATCTGAATCCAAAGTGTTCTTCCCCAGTACTCTCCTCCATTTTTGTAAAACCTTCTAATCATAACTCTCAGGATTATTTTTGCCGCATGTGATATTATTAAACTGATGGTTCTATATTCTTCACTTTTTTGGTTCCATAGGTATCAGTGTCAGTATTGTTTTAACAAAATCTTCTGGATGCACTCCAGTTTCATAGACTGAATTACACATTGAGAGTATTTCATCTATTCCTTCATTTTTTTAAATATTTAGAGTTCTATTGGAAGTTCATTTTCTCTTGTTGCTTTCCTGATCTTCATGTCTTTAACAGCTTGAACATTTTCAGTTATCAAAATTGGTGGGCCTTTCTCCACTTCTATAACTTCTTCTACTTCAGCTTCCCATTTTCCTCTCCCTACATGCAGATTCTCTTCCTACCATTTCACTATCTCATCTTTATTATCATTTTTACCATATTTCTCAATTTTTCTCATTTTATAAGAAGGATTTCTTCTATTCCGTGTAGCATTTTTTAACTTCTTATACAATAGTCATACTTCTTTTCATACTTTTCTAGTCATATTTCTATTTTTTTCTAAATCTACTACATCTTTACAATCTTCTTTTAGCCACCTTTCTGTAGCTCTATGTGTGTCTCTAATTTATTATTCAATGTTGTTCTCCTCTTTATTTATTTTTATATTTTCTTCTTTGTTCCATTTTTCATATCACTTTTTGTATTACTTAAAATCACTTTGTCTAAGTGCCTTCATAGAAACCAATTCCTTTCTTTGCAACTTCCCTCTTAAATGTTTTTATCCTTGACCACATTTCCTCTACTGGTTCATTTTCCCTTTTACCTTGAGTAATTGCTGATGCCATTTTACTCTCCCTAGGCATTCTAGCCCCTCTGTATTGCATTTTTTTGCCTTCAATCCAAGTTTATGTGTGCAAAAGCTAGCACATAGGTGCCAAGTTTTTCTAGCATTCATGTACATGCTACATTCTTCCATATACATGGAAGATTTAATGTGTTGTGATCTGCTATGTTTGATTCAATTTCACTGTTAGGCATAAACACAATTGTGTGCATAATGAAAAATAAGAGATGGTAAAACAATTCAGAGGAACAGGCAGCCTGCTGAACCAAACATTTCCAAGATGGCTGTCAGTGTCTGTTGAAATGATTGAAGCAGTGCAGACAAGTTTCTTATGTGCAGATGGTTACGTTTTAATATGTACAAAATTCATTGCTACGACTTTAACCTGAGGACAAAATGAAACAATTTTTCCAATTAGACAGAGCTCCTCTTCATTTTGCCACAGTCAAGCAGAATTTTCTTAACAAAACATTTCATCGGTGATGGATCATATGAGAATGATGGATTGTGCTTGATCCCTTCAGTCTCCAGATCTTACCCACATGGATTTCTATTTTTGGAGTATAAGTTTTTTTTAGCTATAATAAAAAATTTCAAAATAAAGAAAAAGTTCTTTACTTTCCGAAAGACCCTTGTATATTGGGCACGTGTAGCTGTTAATTGTTACTTCTTTGCAGAGGTAAAGAAAGTTTGTGATCGCAAAAAATTTTGGTTTTCAGATTTCAACAGAAATATCTGTTTTGACCAGCCCTGAATCCATTTTGATTAGTTTTGGCTTCACATCTGTACGTACGTATCTCGCATAACTCAAATACGATTAGCCATAGGATGTTGAAGTTTTGGATTGTTGTAACAACTAGTTGTGTACGTCCCCTTTTGATTGCAATCGATTTAATTAAAAATGTCCAAAAAATCCCAAAATCAAAAAAAAATTGGATTTTGTACTTTTTCTTAACTGCAGTAATAAGCCCTCATTGAAAGATTTTCAACGATATTTCATAAGTGGTACTTATTTTCATTGGTTCCGAGTTATAACCAAATAAAGTTGTTATTATTGAAATATTACTTTTTTTACTTTTTTTTATTAATGAATATTAGTTTTTTTACTTTTTAGTACAAATGGTGTTTTTATTTATTTTTTCTTAAGAAAACTATATCTTAAAAAATCCACATTTTAGGCATAATTAAATGAAATTGTTGACTTAATTCTTTAGCAATCAGAAAAAAAATTTGTATGCAGTTTTATTCTATATTATAAACCGAAGAATTGGTTTCCATTATTATAAATGATATCAGTTATTCCTAATTAAACCATCAGTGCACGTAAATTTTAGAAGGTAAATTTATGCTAGTTATATTAAAATCCACTACTAACAGCCACCTGATCTACTCATACTGAATGACAATCAAAATTAATCAGATTAAGAGCTACATCTAATCGATTCAGTTCTCTTCCTCAACATGTTCCAATTGTCTCTCCAACAGTCTCTCTTACATTTAAATGTTCTATCAAATAAAATATAGAAATATATGAAATTAACAGTAAAATATTGTATTCTCACCCGATTTACATCGCTGTGTAAAATTTCATTGTTGTACTTAATCGGAAAATGAGTTTAATTAAGGTTGTAAGATATGAAGATACAGTTGCCATTGTAAATTAAAGGAAAGCATATAATAATTACTTTAAATGATAAGTGTGGGAGAATTTTACATCGTTTACAAATCAACTTTTATATTACAACAATTACAACTAAAGTAATCTTATAAAGTTAATTTATTAAATAATAATTCAAATAATACTACAATCTGTAATTATTCACATACCACAATTATGTAATTTCAACAGTGGATGACCATGTGGAAGAGGTTCAGGAGTGGTAACATCAAGACCAGCACCACCTATTTTGTTACTGGCGAGAGCTTCAACCAGAGCTTTCTGATCTATTAAATCTGTCATAAACACAACAGTTTTACATTAATTTGAGATTAGAAGTTTATTAGATTAAATAAGTTTATACCCGTCTTAAAACTGATGAAAATTAGATATTTCAAAGTGAAATTATTTTTAAAATGTAATAACACTAATAATTCATGTCAACATAGAATATTTAGATATAGGACGATAACAAAGTGGAATATTATCCTTTAGCATAACATAGCTAACGGTAGAATAGGTTTACCGTGTATCAATCAGGTGAATTTATTTATGAAAGCCAAATTATATCATCCATGTAATTGTTAGCATAATTATAATTTATTTATCTTTTGTCAGCATAATTTGTATCACAGCTAATGAAATTATTGTATACATGATTATTTAAAGTGCAAAGTTTTTGACATAGTATTATTATTAAAAGAAAATCATTGTAAATATATCTGTATTTACAATGATTTTACAAAAATAATTTTAACACATATCACATAGTCTGTGAAAATTACTCAACATATCAGTTTTTAATGTTTTTATTTAAAAATGTATGTAAGTTTGTTTTATAATTCTTTAAGGCAATCAAAGATTAACAGATTTCTATTTTTTAATACCCGATTTTCACAATATTTCATCACATCTTGCTTCATACTAGGTGTCCAGAAATTACTAAAAAATCATTAACCAAGCATTTACTTTTCATAAAAAGATAAATTGTATAAAAATATCTAGAATTTGAGTATTAACTTGTGAATCATGAATCTGTACAAACAAACAAATTAAATCTTATTTAATACATTTGAACATTTTTTCAGAATTAAATCGTGAAGTAATTTTTTTAATTCTTTTTTTAACCAATCACTTACACATGTATAATATAAATTTTGTCTGATGAATAGGTGATTTTAATGCAAAATCACCTGTAGCTTGTTCATTGATTTAATTTATTAAAATAAAATCAATTTTAAATACCACATCAACTCTTAAAAATAAATAGAAAAAAAAAAAGAAATTTTAAACTGTTTATAAATACTGTAATAATTTTATATTGTATATAAATAATGTTTATTATTTTATACTAAATCCAGATAGTAAAGTAAAAGAAATAAATATTTAATAAAAACTAATATGAAAATTGAGGAAAGCAGATTCTTTTTTGCTTTTAAAATTAATTTTATCATTTTCTCAGTCTCCAAATTTCTAGATCCATACATTTTATTTGATTAAAATAAATTTAAAATTTCTACTATTAAAATTTGAAAATTCTTTTAAAGTTAAAGATTCAAAAGTGTGAAAGTAGGCAGACCTTGTAAATATAAATTAAGATAAATATAAATAATTGTAAATATAAATTTTTAGAAGTAAACATTTTGGAAAATCTACGTTTTTGTATCCTCAGAAAGAATCTCAAGATTTTCAGGTAGTTTTTTCTGAATTATTTTTTAGTAATAAAATATCAAACTTCTTTGAGCATAAAATCATAAAACAAGTTACTATATTTTCACCCACCTCCTCTTCCAACATTAATGAGTATTGCATCAGATTTCATTTTTTTAAATGACTCACTGGAGAATAGATGTCTTGTTTCTTCATTTAATGGACATGAAATAATAATAAAGTCACTATTTTGAAGTAGATCATTCATTGAAACAAATTCTGCTCCCAGAGCTTTCCCTAAAACAAAAATATAAAAGAAAACTTCAAAAAGCTTTTATAATGAATAAATGAACTCTTAAATAGAGGTAATTGCAAACAATATTAATATAATTTAGTAATAATGTAGTTAAATATTATTAATTAATATAATTGGTAATAATCATTAATGTAACATATAACAAACATTATAAAACAAGACTGGGGATGTAAATGAAGAACGAAATCGGTATGATTTGGAACAGCAGTAAGAGAAGTATATTAGTTATAACAAATAGTAAACAATTTGCTGGAAGAAGCAGTTAACCATCAATTAGATATTGATATAGTAATTAATACTACAGCCAAAAAAATTAAGTGCAACAATTTTCTCAATGAAAGAATGATATTAAACATTTATATAAAATATATGAGATAAACAAGAAATGATTAGAAAAAAAGAAAAATACGGAGTTCTTAAGAAAATTTCTGTTAAGAAAAATATGATTAGGATATTGAGATCTGTTAAGAGATACTATTAGAATAACAGATGTTATGGTGTTGTGATCAGAATACTATAAACATTAATATATTATTAAACCTTAGACTTAATATTTGGATTAGACTAAATAACATCTGCCATTAGCCATTATGCAGTATTAACTGTAATAGTAAAAAAAAAGTTTACTAAAACATGAATAAAAAATTGCTTTATTAATTTCTGTGAAACAAAAACAAAAATCAAATCAGGATATTCAAGCATTAATAATGATTACACACACATTTCAAAGCCAAATCTCTCATGGGTTTTTTAATATTAAAATAACAACTTTTAAGACTGAAAAAATAATCACTAAAATAAATAGTTCAATTAAAATTAGATATTTCAATCAAATGACTAATTTGCACAAATTTTTAATCATAAATTACATTTTTAAAATAATCAAATTCAGCTGTTTTATTAAATATGAACTTCAAATAAGGCACAACTTTATTATTCAAAACACTAGTTTGAGCAATAACTGCCAATTATACTTGCTAGAAATAGTTAATGTATATATTCACTATTGAACATATAGTTGAATGTTATAGAAATTACTGGCTCTTTTATAAATATAACAATAAAAAGCCATCAAAAGATTTTTAACACCAATCTGTAAATCAAGTAAGTACATAATATTATAGGTATGTTTTTAGGATACAATTTTTTTTTTTTAAGTTAGTGTTTGTCTTGCATTAAATGTTTTATAACTATGATTAATAAGGATTTATCCACCCTTATCCAGTATTTAACCTCTTTCCTAATTAACCTTATCCAGTATGTCTAATTTTAAATTTTTCAAAAGATTAATGATTAATTTTAAAAGATTAATGTATAGTAATAACAAAACAAAATTTACAAAACAATGCAATCATTGGATATTTAAAATATAAATTATTATGATCAGGAAGAGAGATACAAGAAAATGAATTTAGTAAATAGTTAGTATTGTAGATTTCATTGTGCATGCTCTCGTGTAGCGTAAACCCAGTAGTATGCTCTCTAACATAGTTTGATTCCTTATGTAAAGGTTAAAAGAGAGAAAACCAGATTGAATCAAGTAATATTTTTGTCTAAAAAGCATGGATATAAAATTAAAGACAAAACTTTATCAGAGGAAACTGAAGAACAAAAATAACTGATGATCAGTAATGAAGAGCAAAATTATATTTAATTCAGAAGGAAATTACAAGCTGTGCTTAAGTATGAATTTGACATAATAACCAATTTTATGGAAATTACATTACTATTAGATATGATTGACCAACATGAAAATTAATTCTAAAGAATAATTATTAGTTTATATAAAGAACAAAATTAAGGAGCTAGTTAGACCAATTTTTTTTTAAAAACTAATAGAATTATTAAACCATGTAAAAATATATATTCTTCATAAATAGTTTGATACTCCAGATTTTGGAATGCAGCTGTAGAATATGGCCTGGTGCTTAATCAAGCAGGTGGGAACTTTTACAGAATTTTTATTTGGGATCTTTAACTATTGCTACAAATTTTCTGGTTTAAATTGCCAGATGAATGTACCTGGGCTTAAACTACAGATGAAATTTGGCAGTTTGTCCGTTTAGTTACCCTTAAGATACAATTTTATTATATTTAAACTGTTTTAAAATGGTATATAAAAATTTTCAAACTGTAATGAAATTATGCAGTACTCTACAACAGCTAGAATTTCAATATTGTATCTTCTTTGTTTAAAGCTATGTAAGGATGAATCTAAATAATGCTCTCTTTTGCAGCAGTAAGAAAAATGTTGCTAGATCCCTTTTAAGGCATGAGGAACTTATTTGAATAACTGGGAAAGTAAAACAAAACATAATATTGCAAATGATTATCATCCAAAAAAATCCCTAGAAAATCTGAGACACATGGCAGTAGTGTAATTGCTAAAAAAAGTTGATAAAAAAAATTTTTTAATTGCTAAAAAGTAATGCAAAATTTAAAAAATTACTGTGTTTAAAAAAATTGCTAAAAAAAGTTTTAGTGCAATTTGTAATTAAAAAAAAAAAAAAAAAAATACAGTTTTGGCTGCCCAAAACTGTTAAAAACATTAACAGCTGTTATAAAACATTATAGTAATACTGTCACCATTTATATTCCACAATAATAATTCCCACACCACATGAAATGTTTATAATTAAGAGAATGTGGTATTAGTTGATCATTTTGTTTTGCATTTTGTAAAAATAGCACCAGGCCCTGGAAGCTTGACCAAAGGAAAATAAGCAGGCAGTTTTGGAGGCCAGGGCTTTGATAAGAATAAAAGAAGATGACTCAAGCCAAGAGTAGATGCTCTCAAATAACGTGAATGGGTACTGTTTTCTGGTTCAAATAAAGGGAGCAGAATAAAATGAAGTATAACACTTTATAAGTTATGGATAGTAATAGAGAGCTCCAACATCCTATTCCTCAACACTTTTTTATTCCTCAACTATTCTTGTCTATTCCTCAACACCCAATGATTAAAAAAAGATTTGGCTAAATACAAATGGCCTAAAACTGCAGCTTTATTGAAGGTGATCTTGATTATCAAATTATGTTCTGTTACTGGTTTCTAAACCTGCTATTTTCTACTTTCTAATTAACTGCCAAAGGCTATTTGAAATTTTTAACTGAACAAGTTTTCTATCAATATTAGAAAATATGTTATCTTTGTACAGTTTTCCAAAAAACAGAATCATCTCTTTGCTACAGGAAAATTGATAGAAGATTAATATAAATTGAGATATTCATATTTACATATATATATATATATATATATTTTAATATATATCATATATAATATAGATATATTATACATACATAATATATAATAGAAGTTTAGTGATAGATAAGTATTTGCGATCATCCTGAATGGCTTCCATTATCTCTAGTTCTAGCATAACTTTAGACTCTAACTAAATAGTGAATGCTGTGCAGATCTGTGACAGTAAATATTTGAGGAAATGCATATTCATGATGCTAAAACATTCACAATCTTACTAAATGTACATTGTTTATGGGAAAGTTGCTATTTTTGTTTCTACAAGATTAAGAACAGAAGATTGACCTGATTTCATTACTATGATATATATTCATAATGTTTCACAAATTAAAGTTGGGATGAAAAGGATAAAATTAAATGCATTATTGAATTCCTTGTGAAGTATTATCAGATCCCCATTCACTTAAAATGTTGAGTTAAATTCAAAACCAACAGACAAGTTGATAATAAACAAAGACTAGTTGATATATACATATATTAAGGAGCAATATTTTTTTAAATTGATATTTCCACTTTGCATTACTCATGTATGTCATTATTTCTTACTCTTACTCACTTTTTCTGTTTAGCCTCTGGTACTACCATAAGGTATTTCTTCAGAGGATGAAATGAGGATGATATGTATGAATGTGAATAAAGTGTAGTCTTGTACAATCTCAGGTCAACCACTCCTGAGAAGTGTGGTTAACTGAAACCTAACCACCAAAGAACACCAGTATCCACAATCTAGTATTCAAATTTGTATAAAAATAACTATCTTTACTAGGATTTGAACCTTAGAACTCTTGACTTCGAAATCATCTGATTTGCGATGTCACATTAACCACTAGAGCAGCCCGGTGGACATGTCATTATTCCTTACACTTTTTAATGTTGACTGTAAATACTTGAAAATTGAAATTTAAAAGAATTTTTAGTAAACAACAAAACTGCTTCAGGATGAACTCACCTAATGAATGGAAGTAAAAATTTTTTTAACTTATCATTAAATTTATTGACCACTATAGTCATTAAATACTAAGGATTGTTATTTTATTTTTAGAAATGACTTGCATTTTGCATCTGGCTTCCTACAATTGTTACAGTTAGAAGCATTAATACATTCAAAATAACAGTAAACATACATAGCAAAAATAACAGCAAAAGTACTACAGTTAGAAAAGGCTATTTATTTAACAAATTACATAAACTGACCTTCACCTTTTTCACTGGGACCAGTGTAAAGAAGCTTCTTGATTTTAAATGGTTTTAATCTGGCAGCAATCTCTGATCCAATACGTCCTAGGCCTACAATTCCAATTACTGAACCAGATAATTGATGACCAACTAGCCAACGTGGATTGTTAGTGCCACACACCCATTCATGATTCATAATCTTAGTATAACCTTCTTGAAGTCTGTGTGCAACCATTAATGCCAGAGCTACAGCAACTTCAGCTACACTATCATTAAGAACATTTGTGGTGTTGCCAATCCTGACTTGTCGTTTTTTCAGTAATTTCACATCAATATTATCGTACCCAACAGAAAATGTACTCACCACTTTTAAGTTTGGCCCTAAAAATCAATAAAATACTTCACTGTGGCAATTAAACATTTTCTGAGCTATCTTTGAACATTACTGTATAATTTATTTACAAGGAAACGCATTTATTTTTTTAAGCAAATATTAAAAATCCATTTATTCCATTTTTAACTAGAGATGTTCAAAATGGTTCTAATTTCTTATTTTCAAATTTTTTTCTAATCTTTACTTTCTTGTACAAAGGAAAGGAAATATTGTGATCATGAAAAATTTTGGTTTTCTGAATGGAAGTATCAATTTTGACCATTCCTAAATCCATTTTGACTAGTTTCAGCATGATGTATCCCGCATAACTCAAAAACAATTAGCCGTAAGATTTTGAAATTTTGGATTTAGGATTGTTATAACATCTAGTTGTGAACCTCCACTTTTTATTAACTGTCCACTTTTTATTTTTTTATGAACTGAAAAGTGTCCAAAAAAGCCCAAATCCTAAAAAATTTGGATTTTGGACTTTATCTTAACAGCAGTAATAAGCCCTCATTGAGAGCTTTTCAATGATATATCACAAGTGGTACTTGTTTTCGTTAGTTCCCAGAGTTATAGCCAAATAAATTTTTAATTAGTGAAATGTTTGAATCATATAAGGGGAAGGCACATTGGTACCAATGTGCCTTCATCTCCATTTCATCAATTTTTTTTTTAAATTTAAGTATATTGATTTATTAATAATTATTAACTGCTGATTGTAAAAAACTTTTTACAATAAACAATAATTCAATAATAACAATAAAAAAAAAAGAAATTAAAAAATATCAGAATTTATTAATGAAATAAAATTTTATGTATTTTTAATGTTTTTTAAATGTGTATATGAAATTTCATAGGCATACAAGGAAGTCATATAGCGTCTACAGCAATTTTTTTTTTTATTTAATAACCAAACTTCAGAGCAAGAAAAATAATGATAGTTAAACAATTTATTGTTAACTATTTATCATATTTAGATTCATCTATTTGCAGTATCTAAGGACAGTGACAAGAAGAAAGTATTGACATTAAATTGATCGTTTTATGCATCTAACTTCAACTTGGCGAACAGTTTAGATTCACCAAAACCAATATGAAAAATTCATGTTGAAAGCAACATGAAAATTCAAATTAGTCAGGTAATCTTGGTAATTTGAGTAGCTAATTTACTCTTGAATAATAATATATGCTACTTTCATATCATTGTTGTTCAAGTATAGACTGTACTTGGGGCTTAGGGGCTTTTAGTCCCTATTCAACAACCAAGTCTTAGGATGCAAAACATGATTCATATTCTATTAATTTAAAATTTTATTTTTTCAATAATTTGGTCTGTAGTAAGTATAGAACAGTAACTGGTGTTAAGGTGGCTGTAAGGTCTGTTGTGATTGTCAGGTTATGTTTGATTTTTCTGTTTTGAACAAATCTATCAAAATTAGACAAAAGCGTCAAAAATTTTAATTTAATATTCCCTACATTACATCACATCACAGTTTCATACATAAGTAATGTATGTTAGACTTTGTAGCAAAATCAAGGCATCATTATGAGTCATTCGTAATGTAAAATCTATGGCATAGATCATATGTAATGCTATGCAAGTAAAAATTAAATATTTAAGTAGAAATTTAATATATGGAGACATAACTTGCACTACATTAATGAAAATTCTTTTAAATAATATTTTATAAAATCACACTAAAAAAAAATAAATAATAAGTTTATAGGGCTTACTTACATAAATTTACAAGAATATTGATTTTCTAAGTTTTAAAGCAATCTGAAATTGCTGGAATAAAATATTGAATTTTTCATCTCATTCCTTTCAGTGTACTTTATTAATGATACAGAAAAAAAATGTTAACTTTAAAAGTAGCATTTAGTTTTTTTATTAAGTCCCTGCAACCACTTAACAAGCAAGAAATCTCATGATCAGAAATCATATGGTTTTTTCTTCTTTTTCTATGAAAATTATTTAATGAACTTGTGTAACATGTCAAGTTACTTGAGTTTAATAGTATGGGATTAACCCTTACTGTTATACTTTGGGACATCCTCCAGGAGTTACAGTTAGGTATTTCATCAGAGAATGAAGATGAATAATTTGCAGCGTGTGTGAAAATGCTATCTGTGTACAGGATTCGAATCCGGGACCTCTGGATGAAAGAGCCTCCTAACTATCGTACTTCTGTAATCATCCATCACCACTTTGAAGAACATAGTTATTTTACAGAACCAAAGAGTTTCTGATGATATCCTAATAACAATAATTTCTGATAGTGATAAATATAGATTTAAAATATATAATATATATAAGGCATATACAGAGTGTATCAAAACTGCACGGCAATCTCTCGGAAACGGATTCTATATCTAAAAATAAGAAAAAAGTTTCT
>JAAAKQ030055518.1:0-14582 GCA_010016005.3 Zanna intricata | reverse complement strand
GTACTGACGCTACGTCATGATTTTCTCTTGAAACTGATTTAATGTTATTTGTCCATTACACCTGTAATTTTTTAGGGTCTTTTTCAACATTTCACATGTCCAAACATAGCGAATGTATATAAGCGAATGAATAACGCGCGTTTGTCTATTTGTATACCGAATTTACATTTTAACCGAAATCATCTTTCCCACAGCTGTTTTATGTGACACTAATTTGGTTGTTCGATTTTATAACAATTTGCCCGATACGAAACATTCGATATTTTTTCCACCGAACAGTGAATATCGAAAAAAGCGTATAAAATGACGGAAAGATTAAATTTAAGATTTTAATAATTCACTTTTGCGGTTACTTCGTACGTATCCAATTATGTTCTTCATGAGCTCTTGAGTTCCGGATCACCCACCGATCGATTCGTTAAAGAGGCTAGCGTATAATATAGTTCATTGGTTTGAAAAGTTTTCATCATCGTAAAAACAATTGGAAGATGTTAGACAATCTTTTTTCGAATTTGTTCTCTACACTAAATCTTCGCAGCTGGAGAGCGCGATTTACCGCGCTTTACCTTTACTAAGAGCTTGACCTAAAGTTCACTGACTTTTTAAAAAAATTTTTATGTACTTTTATTTAGAGGTCTATTAAGAAAAAATACAACTTTACCTTAAAAATGACAGCAATTGTTATAAAAATTCTAATAAAACAAATTTATTTTTTCCAGCTGCTAAAAAATTGTTGAAACATACAAATAACAGAAAAATAAATATGTAACATGAAATTAGATTACGCAATCTGGTTGTAAACAAATTTTTTAAATAAAATAAACAAAATTTTTTGAAAAACATTATTGGAGATTTGGTTCTATAAAAGAATATCTCCTCTACTACCGTCTTAAATAAATTGCAGGAATATCTTTTAAATAAGTCGATGATGAATTAAAAATGGCAATGGGAGCGTTCTAACCTCTTTCTGTGTACGAGAATTTTGTACTGAGTTTCATGAATCTTATTATCTGGTTTGATAGTGATAGAAATTTTTACTTTTATGAATGAGTTACAATTTATTTTTGTTTTTTTAGCTCATACATACACAAATAGGAATATATATAAGAATTAATTTTTAATATTGATCTACAATATTTATATTTATGTACTTCAAAAATGATCTGATAGATCAAAATTGTATCTTGTAGCTTTGTTCTGTTTTTTAAGGAATTCTAAGAAATATAAATTGTTTCAGATGGGAATATGCATAAATATTTTATAATGTGTTGATGATAAACAGGCTAACGCCTGATTGCAATCCAGTTTTTCCTTTTTTCACGATAAGATAATTTTTGTAGAGATAATTTTTATAGATCTTGAATTCAGAACGTTTTGGATGTAAGGAAGAGTCGTTACTTCACTATGACAAGCTTAGCTTTTTATTGTTTTTTTTTTTTTTAAATTCGATAATTTTAATGGAATGAGATGTTAGAAGCTTCTCCTTTATTGATAACTTCACTTTAATTGATAACAAGTGCGGAACTAAGATGGTATTTCACTGAAATTACTAATAATAGTAAAGGGAAAATTATTATTTTTTTTAATCTTTTTTATTTAAAATAAAATTTTCTAAAAAATAAGAAATACACTGTCGGTAGAAAAAACTTTTTGTTAAACCGTGCTAATAATTTATCAAAATTCTACGTTTGAAAAAAAAGTTAAATTTCTATATTGTTTAATTAAAAAAAAAAAAAAAAATTGTACAATTTTTAAAAGTATGTTATTAAATACGAATAATAACGGAATTGGTTTGCAATGGGTTTTTTAATTGTGCGTAGAATCACACTTTTCGTTGTCTATTAGCTCTTAATCTACGTTTGTTTCATACAACTGTTATATATATGTTATATATTTTTTTCTTTTAGTATTCTATGTACATAGAAGCCATATATATATATTTATATATATTCTGTAAATAGGTAAATTTTATCAATATTTCATTAAGCGTGTAGAGTTCTAATTTCGAAATTTCAGTCTGTCTGCATTCTTAATTTCTTTATAATTAAATAGATAAATACAATGTTTATTCAGATCTATATTTAATTATACAATATTTAGATAGATCAGGTAAGAACAGCTGTGCTATCTCACGGGTAACAAAAGGAACTGCTTCATTATCTGCCTGAAAGCATCAAGAACAGAAAAATGGTATCAGTCATAATGTTTTAATTTAAGATTATACAGAATTTAAAAATTGAACAAGAATTGAATTTAAAATTTAGTTTTAATTGAACATTTTTTTCTATAAATTGACTTCTTCTATTCTTCAAGAACACCTTTCATATGTTTAAATTATAATAATTCTCTTGAAATGTGAAGAGAAATTTAATTTTTTATTAAAGTTCCATCAAATCTAACTAAAATTATAAATATGACGAAGTCTTTAATATTATGTCGATTATTATGCAAAAAGTCGTGTAAGTAAGCTATTTAATTTAAACGGTATTGCAAGTTCTGAGTTTTATCAAGATAAGATACGCGTATTTAAGGATCTGGTAAAATAATTGCCTATTTTAAAGGTTAAGAAAAAAATAAGGAAAATAGTTTGTACCGAGTAAATAATAAATAAGTATGAGAAAAGATATTAAAATATATATATATACTCTTTTAAAACCTATTGTTTTAATCGATTAACTTAATATTCTTTACAAGGTATTAAAATTTTATTGTAGATGTAATGAATTATTTATTTATATTTACGTATCTGACTATTCTTATTAAATTTGTTCACCACAGTACTAAGTAAATTGTAATAGATCTACGTTTGTGTATTTTTAATCGATAAGCGCACACACACAGAGCCGTGTGGGAATAACAAGATTTCCTCCTCGTACAACTTCAGCCCACATTCTCCTTAATTGGAAGCGGCTTCTCTTGGCAGAGGCATTTAAATGATGATAGAGGAATTTACATATGTAAATATCCAAGTATAATTTATGTGTGTATACATTTACGCTTACACATAAGTATGGATGTTACAAGTGGTGCATGTGTTTGTATTCAAATATATAATTAAGTAAACCATGGAAGCGACTTTCATTCAGTAAAAATTTCTGTGTACGACAGAATAAAAATAATAAAACGACTAGCCTTACCTACATATTCATTCATTCAACTGAAGACGTAGACGTAGTATTTTTATTGTTTGTTCATTGATGTCGTAAAACACAATTAAATTCCAGTTGGCAGTAAGAACGAGTATTTAGTAGTAAATTAGGTTACGAAACAGATATATCATAAGATGTTCTAAGAAACAGCTACTTCCAAATAAGGAATACATCTATTTAACTTACATGGTAAAATGTTACAACATAAAGAAGGCGACAGGAGATTTTGTACTTTGTGTGCATACGTACGAATAAGCACGCCATCTGAATTATTCCTCACAAACACGTTATTTAATTAACCCACAAATTTAAAATGTCTATTCTAAGCTCAGTTATAATTATGAATTAAAATTTTAACTTACAGATGTATGGTATTAGAAATTATTCATTAAAGTTTAGAAAATGTAAACAAATATAGATGAGCGGTAGTTCTAATCGAGTGTTTGAATAAACTAATAGTGTTGCGAAGAAGGTAGTGTGTATCGCGACAGGATGTAGAAGGTAGTAACAAGCTAGTCGTTAGTCCAAGAATCCATCCTTACCCTGTGCATCAAGTGCTTTTTAATTTTTAAAGAGTAATTTTTACAGGTAAATACTGCTAGGATTATGAATTTAAAAAATTTTTTTATTTTATTTATTTTTTTGTTTAACCTCTGGAACCACCGTTAAGGGACATCTTCAGAGGAAGAGATGAATGAATTGTAGCGTGTGTGAAAAATGCCATACCTGACCGGGATCCGAACCCGGGATCTCCGGATGAAAGGCCGAGACTCTACCACTCGAGCCACGAGCCGACAATTTTTTTTTTTAATGATCCTATTAGCTAAGGAAATGAAGAATTATTTACAGTATTTATCAGATTAAAATGGGAATAATTTACTGTGGAAACAAAAAAGAAGAAGTACATTGCCTCCATATTTGTTAAATTTAATTATACAAGAAACAATCGATAGAATTAGAGAGGAATGATAGTAGGTATAAAGATCCAAAGAGAAAGAATGAATTGTTAAGATTGCAAATGATATAGCTGTAATTGCAAAAAGCGAAGAGGACTTGCAACAAATTTTAACTGTTATGGGTAGAGTACTGAAAGAAGAATTTCACATTTGTATTAACAGTCATAAAATCAAAATACTGGTGTGCACTAATAACAGGATGAATAGAGCAACATTAAAACCGAGAGGTCAACATATTCAGGAAGTAGAAGAATTTAAATATTTAGGAAGTAAAATAACAGGTGATGGAAGAAGCGAAGAAATAGTGAGTAGAATACAACTAGCAAAGAACGCTTTTAACAAAAAGAAAAACAAGTAAATAACTTTGAACATTTTTAAAATAAAAACCTTTTTACAGCAATTAATATAAGCATTGAGTTGAGAAAATAATTACTGAGAACATTTGTGTGGAGTATTGCATTGCATGGGAGTCACTCATGGACAGTAGGAGGAGAGAAAAAGAGAAGACTTTTGACTTTTGAAGTATGGTGTTACAGAAGGATGATGAAGATAAGTTGGATGAAAAAGTGTCAATCGGGGAGTTTTAAATAATTCCTCGTTTGTCACAATGAAGAGAGAAGATTTTTGAAATAATTAAAAAGAGGAATAACTCATCTAATAGGATACATTCTTACCATCAGGATCTGATAAAGAGAGTGATAAAAAGACAGGTGGAAGGGAGAAATTGTTGGGGAAGGCCTCGATTGGAGTTAATAAAAACAGATAGTGAACTGTGATTCTTACTGGGAGATAAAGAGAAAGGCAGATAAGCGAGAATAGTGGAGAACTGCTGCCAACCAGGCTATTAACTAAAGAAGAAGAAGAAGCTATCGCATCAATGGAACAACTATCAAAAATTCTCTTGTGTGTGATGATCAGGAAATTTTTAAGTTTCAATTTTTAATTTTAACTTCATAAATTTTAGATTAAGAAAACCAGTCAGTCTACTAATAACAAAATAATTAGTAATTTAATACAATATTTGCTTTGCACCAAGCTACTACTCTTAAATAGGAATACGTGTTCGTTAAGTTTCTTCATTGAAGTTTAGTTGAAGTTCAAACCATGGGGGGATAATTTACTGAAAGAGATCATTATGGTTTAGACCTTAATAACCTTTTTCAGCAAGTTTAAAATGACGGTTAAATTCACACAAATGATTGGCATACAAACAAAAATTCACCTTCATAGAAATCTAGCTATTCTGGCTGTTGAGGACAACCAAACTGTAGGTTCAACTAATCTGCAATCCGAATTAAATCTAATCAGCTAGTGGCTTGATACATGAAAAATAGGGATTAATCAACCTAAGTCCAGCTCTGTGACATTCGCAATGAGAAGAGAAATCTGCCCATGGATCCACCTTAATTACATTTTAGTCCTGCTTAATACTGCAGTTGAGATAAAGTCCAAAATACAGGTTTTTTGGATATTTTTCTTTTTTTGGAAACTTTTGGTTTAGTCGATTGCAATCAAAACGAAAGGTGCACTATTAGATGTTATAAAAGTCCTAAATTAAAAATTTCAACATCCTACTGCTAATCGTTTATGAGTTACGCGAGAAACATATGCAAATACGTACGTACAGTTGTCACGCTGTAATTAGACAAAATGAATTCAGGAATTGTCAAAATATGTGTTTCCGTTGAAATCTAAAAACCGAAATTCTTCACGATCACAATACTTCCTTTAGTTCATACAAAGAAGTGAAAATCATTAAAAGATATTTATGTTCCTGGGTTAAATTACGAACAATTGAAGTAGAACAAACATATATTTTGTTAAAATTTTTGAAATTAATGTAATTTTATCCTACTCTTTTTACGTTTATTTGAGATAACGGTGCAATTTAATTATTGTGATTTATAAGGTCATTTCTGACTGTGCCTCGCTACCAATGCTCAAGATTTTTTCCAGCTTTAACACTATCTTATCTGTATTAAATAATATTGCAATATTTGATTTATTTTATATGTTTAAAAACATTTCATAATAAATTTTCTACAGAATAAAAAAAAGGATTGTTGAAAAAATATAGAAAATTCATACTACTGAAAACCGTTTGGTTTTAAATAGTTTGTTATTGGCAAATCATTATTCTTACTGTTTAATTTAAATATAGAAAGCAGTTTTAAGAAACGTTTGTAAAACCTGATAACAATATGATTAAAAGCTTAATAGATTGTTCTCACAAAAAAATTAAAAAATAAAAACAAAAAATAAATAAATAAAAATGAATATATCAGCCTCGATGTAGCTTCTTTAAAATTGACCTGGTTTAATGTCCCGAAGAACAGTTAAATTGTAATTCTTATTTATTTGCCTAAACCGAGGATTTCCGAGGATGTAATTTACAAGTGTATGGATTTTTTTTTATTATTCAAAGCTTGTAGTAAACGTAAAACGTAATCTGAAACGAGCCGGATCACGGTTCTATTTATGCAGTAAAAAAATTTTAATAGTTTAAAGCTGATGTCACTCCGATATTTAGATATATCAATTACTGCTGTTAAATTACAGGACCATACCGTAGATGAGTTAATGTAGATGTGATAGAAATTTTAAAAGATAATTTAAAAATAATCAATGAAAGAGATTATAATATGAATATTATATACTTGATTTGCATTTCAAAGAGACATTTTTCTTTTCCTTTTGCTTGTTCTTTTGATTTTTGTCTAAATGGGGGTATGCAATAATAAAACAAAATATAGGTGTATTTTCACTTCTTTTACGTTACGATTCTTTACTTCTAATATGTTCCAGCCGACATGAAAAAGTTTCCTTTAAAACTGTTGTTCTACTTAAAATTTTTCATTTTATATTATCTGTCTACTTTTGCTATCTTGGAAGGTTGAAGTGAAACCAACATAATATAGATCAAGTGAAGTATCAAAAAATCTTTAAAAAATATCCATATTAACTAAGAAAAATTGTATGGGCTATCTTTGTGTTACTTTAGTGTGAGATTTGATTTTAAGGCATTTGTTCGGAAAAATATTACTGTAGTTTATACCTTGTTTTTATTTTGGTTAAGGCGGCTGAATTTATTTCAGGAAAAAAGAAGATTACCATATTAATAATCAACTTCAGTTATTTTAAAGCGCGAAATATTTCACTCTAAAACTGCTAATAAAAACTATAAGGTGCTAACAAATTTTACTGAAAAATAATTGTTCTATGTAAATCAGAATAGCCTATATATATATATATATATAAAATAATGTTTGCTTAAAACTCAAGAATTTCGGTCTAATCTATTTATTGAAGTATGACGATGAATTTATGAATATTCTCTAGATAGTTCTATTCGTATTACCAGGAAAACAATAAAGTTTAAAAAGGAGCATGTGGTTATTTATACCGTTAATTTTCGTGTAGAAATATTTTAAAGTTACTGATCTGATATTTTAAAGTCACGTCCTGCACGAGAAACTGTAAGATTCCTGAACATGAAAGTTTGAAAATATATTAAATTTTACTATTTTATTTTAGTACAAAAATGAAATGGAGAAAAAGTAAATATTAAGTAATTCTTTAGATATCAGCGACAGAAAATTTTTATAAACTATAATTTTTGTGGGTTGACCGAATGATGTAATTTTTCGTTGCCAATTCTAGATAGTGTTAATATAATTAAAAATCCATCGATAAATTGCTAACAACCTAATCAATGTTTCATGTGAACATTTCCGTTGAATAGTTTCGACGGAATTATTTTTAGTTATTGTTAACATTTAGTTAATAAACTATTATTAGTTTCTAAATTCATAGATTATTTCACAAAACTCCTAGTTAATGTATCAGAAAAACGGGATTATATGATTGAAATCTAAGCAATACTTGTAACTTCTTCACTTGAAATATTTACCAGTAAGCTTCTTGACGAAAAGTAGATTTTTAGCATTTATTCATTCTATTTGGATTTTATAAAAAGAATTAACACTAGATAACATTTTTAAATTAAAAAAAAAATTATATTCCAAAAATTGTATTTTAAAAAAGATTTCAAAAGAAAAAAATCTAATGTGAACACTACACGACTTCCTTCTACGTCTGTTAAATTACATATAAAAATGTTTTGCTGCACTTCATTTAACCTTATTTTATTTAAAAGCGAGATACGATCCTTCAATTCTTATGGTGGACACCACATGCCTCAGATTTTTTTTTGTGGTGTCCATATCAACATTTTATATCAGTTTATACTCGCATATTAATTTTATTTCACGTCGCTCAAGTAGTTATGCGATGGAAATGAGAACGTATCTGATCCGTAATCATGGAACATCGGTTCGAATCCGACTTCATTATCACACATTTTTTTTAAATTTAAATATATTGATTTATAAATAATGATTAACCTCAGTAAAAATTTTTGAATTAAAATGAAAAGTACATAATTTTATTTCACTAAAATCACTTGTGATTTTTTTTGTAATTTTTTTATTGTTATTATTGAATTATTATTTATTGCAAAAATACTTTTTTACAATCAGAGGTTAAAATAAATCAATATATTTAAATTAAAAAAAAAAAGTTAAAAAAATATTTTTATGAAGTCGGATTCGAACCGATGTGCCGGTCCCTTGTAACATCCAAATATTTCATTAATTTAAATTTTTAAACCAATGAAAATAAGTACTACTTATGATATATCGTTGAAAAGCTCTCAATAAGGGCTTATTACTGCAGTTAAGAAAAAATCCAAAATCCAAATTTTTTGGATTTGTTTACTTTTTTTGGACATTTACGGTTCTGTCAATTGTAATCAAAAGGGGAGGTACACAACTATGTGTTGCAACAGTCCTACATCCAAAATTCAACATTTTACGGCTAATCGTTTTTGAGTTATGCAAGCAAGATACATACGTACGTACGTACGCCGAAACTAGTCAAAATGGATTCAGGAATGGTCAAAATGGATATTTCCATTGAAATCTGAAAACCGAAATTTTTCACGATCACAATACTTCCTTTACTTCGTAAAATGAAGTGATAAATACTGCTTTCCCACGATTTTTAAATTTTTTATTGAACGGGATTCTGAGGTTTCAGCCCGCAGTGAGCGTAATTTTTTTTTGTTTTAATATCCGAAGACGCATTTTAGCGAAAAAAACTATGCAAATGACTTGCATAGAAAAATGCTTTGCTGCACTTCATTTAACCTTATTTCATTTAAAAGCGAAATACGATCCTTCAATTCTAGTTGTATTACATTTTTATTTGTTTTTAAATTTTAAATGAGGGATTTGTAACACATCTTATAGGGACAGTGTTTTGCGATTATTCGTAAGTTTTAATAAATTATGTCAGGAGGTTAAGAGTTAAGAGATATAAAATTTTAAATAATTTTTGTCTGGAAAGATTTTCGGAATTTTTACTTCCGGATATAAACAATATAAGAAGATATCTCGATTAATAAATAATAAAATAATAAGATGGTTCTAAAAGAAACAAAGGGGTTTCGTTCAGCTTGTAAAATATACAACGGAATTTACAAGGATGAAAACCTGTAAACAATGCTTTTGTATCTACGTAGAACAAAATATCACTAATTTAATTATTCATTTAAAACAGGTTATTATTGCATAAATAGTAAAACATAAGATAGTTTTAAAACACAAATAAATTATCCGCCCAGATTTTGTCAGGTGTGGTGGCTGTAATACCAAACTAATAATTATTATTTTGATAAAATTCATTTTCTTACGAAAAAAATATACTAATAATTAAATATACTCTATTTTGATGGCCAATTCTACAATAATTGTGTTAAGTAAATAGTAGACCAAAAATATTACTAAAGGTATTGTATTTTATAAGGATTTATAACAAAATCAATGGTTTGATAACTAAAATATATTTTTTGGAAGTTGACAATGCTTTCTATTTAAAATATTTAATATAAATGGTTAAAGATTTAAAATTTTTATTCTTATTTTTAAAAAGTATCTTTAAGTCGGTAAAAATATCGATGCACTTTTCTATCACTTACACATAAGTTTAAATTTCCGTTTTCAGAGATAAAGTTAAAAATTATTTTTGCCTTTACGATTTTAATTATTTATATAATTCTTTATTAAAATAAAAAAAATAAAAACTACATTCAAAATTAAAGTCATTCCTCAGTCTGGTTGCTTTGCAGATACTCTCCATTATGATAGTCCATACGTTACGGTAATCTGCTTCTAGCAGACTCGAAAGTTTTCTTTCAGACAATAATTAAAAATTCATGATTTTACTATATTAAGTATAATTCTGTTTCTAATAGGGACGTTAAGATTTTAAGCAATTTTAGATAACTTCTCTCTTAGATATTAAAGTGGATTATTTGGTATGACAGACTATAAAATTGTTTCTATTTACGAAGTGCAGGGTAATAAGAACATCTGGAAATGGGTTTTGACTAAAACTTAGTCAATCTATAATCTATAATTAATTGAATTAAGTAATTATAAAATTTTCGGTTTTAAAATACTGAAGAAAATTCCTCATGAATGTACCGATAAAATAGATTTCTTGGATTTTATATCTGTATTCATTACGGTGTTTCTCGTATGAACCACAATCACAACTGTTGTAATAAACCTGACAAATGTCAGGTCATATAGTCCTTTCATCTGAAGGTCTCGTATGAACCACAATCACAAGTGTTGTAATAGACCTGACAAATGTCAGGTCGTAATAGTCCTTTCATCCGGAGGTCCCGGATTTGAATCCCGGTCAGGCATGGCATTTTCACTCACGCTACAAATCATTCATCTCATCCTCTGAAGGTATACCAAACGGTGGTTCCGGAGGATAAAGAAAAGAATAAAAAGTCCTTTAAAAAAAAAAAACCTGACAAATGACACAAGATGTGTGTCTTTAAGTCGGTAAGAATTTTTCATCGACATTCTTCATCACTCTTCACACTCTTCATCAGAAGAAAAATCAGATGCGCATTTGTTTTTTCTGTATAGTACATGAGATTTTTTTTTTAACCTCCAGGATCACCGTTAGTATTCCTTCAGAGGATGAGATGAATGATAATTTTTGTAGCGTGTGAAAATACCATAGCTGACTGGGATCTGAACCCGGGATCTCCGGATGAAAGGCCGAAACGCTACCACTCGCGCCATGGAAGTCGCCGGCATAGTATATGAGCATAAAATTTATTATGTATTATTTAATTATACTTAATAACTAATTTTCACTAAATGCGCACTATTTTAGAGGTTCTGTTGTAGTTTTTTATTACGTACGTTTATAATCTACTTTGTATCTTTATTTCTTAGTTGTTGAAAAATGTGGTGTTCATAATAATAGCTTAATTTTTAACTAAAATCGTAATCAACTAATATGTAAGTTTTATTTGTCATTAAATGATTTATTTTTTATAAAACAAAGAAAGAAACTTTAAAATGAGTTTGAGTAATAATTTGAGACGGTAATTCTTTATTAAATTATTTTATTTTTTTTTAGTTAAAATTTAGTTAAACTTCCTTTAATCTCTGAATAAATATAATATACAACTTGAGTTTTAATTAATGTCTGTTGTGTATTTTTACAAGTAACGAGCAATTTATAGTATGATGTAGGTTTCTGTATGATGTAATAAAATGTTACAAAATGTAACATTTTATTAAATGGTGTAAAATGTAACATTATGTTACCTGATAATTAAACTATATGATGACTCTGATATTCTAAATTGTCTGAAAAAATTTCATTTGTAATTAATGGCAGATGAGGGAAGAAGATTTAGTTGAAAGAGCATTTATATAGAAGGTATATAAAAGTCGGATGTCAACTCCCGTTAAAGCATAGTTAGGCGTGGTTCAAACATCTCAGAGAAACACGTTTTCTACGGAACAGCTTACAGTTAGCGAAGTTTTTTTTAAGACCGCTGATAGCTTGTTAACCTAAATTTTTTTTCCTAGTTTCTGAATTCTGGACTTGTAATCGAGCTACTAATGTTCGGGTTGTCGAATACTAGAGCGAGTCACGCTGACTGCCGATTTAATATGTGTGTACATACATGTATGACATGCGTTGCTTTTCCATTTCTCGCTCGAAGGTAAGGATCTTCCACGTGATATCAAACTAACTATGGCACACCTAAATTGGTAGTTATTTTTAAAGAACATTTAACTTTTAAATATTTGTTGGATAAAAAAAAAGATAAGGGAGTTTTGCTTGAAATCTAAGATTTTATAAATTGAAATGTATCACAATCTAAAGAAAATAAATCAGTTTTAACGAATATATGTCAAAGTGATTGAACATGTGTACTTAGTCAACAACCGATTCTGATCAATATCTATTTTTAAAAGAAAGAATTTTAGTTATACGCTCGAAATTTAGTTTTTTACCTTATTTTGTTTACCTGGGGACTAAATATATAGGATTTGAGTGAAAGATTCAAGAAAGCCCTAAATATTATGAAACTTTTATGAAATATTAATTGGGGCTCAGAAAAAAGAGACATGACTACGGTTATGTAAAGCACTGGTTCTATCGAAGCCAGATTATGGGAATATTGTATATTCATCGGCTTGAAAGTAGCATCTATAAAAATTAGGTGTAGTATACAACAATGGAATCAGTTATGCTACAAGCGCTTTCCTTACAAGCCCGGTGATTAGTTTAATGTCTGAAACCGACATAATGCCGTTACATACAGAAGAAAGCTCTTATTATTAAGACATCCGACAAATATATGGGTCTTTCCTTCCCTAAAACCTTTAATTACAATCGTTTGGCTTCATTATA
The DNA here is from genome assembly GCA_010016005.3 of Zanna intricata. Taxonomy (NCBI): domain Eukaryota; kingdom Metazoa; phylum Arthropoda; class Insecta; order Hemiptera; family Fulgoridae; genus Zanna; species Zanna intricata. Next base: position 1,681 of record JAAAKQ030055518.1, on the reverse strand, counting down.
TGAACATCGCGCTGTCTATTCCAGGCCAGACGGAGTAAGATATCATGAATTAGTAACATGGAAACTGCTTTACAACACGAAATTGCTTTACCGAATACATTAAAAATTCCCTCCATGGCTTTAAAAACTGCAAGAACAAGATTGGATCTCTCTTATGAAAAAAAGAGAAACCAGCAGGGATCATCCAACAGCAATTATCGTCAAATATTAATAGCTATGAAGGATATATAAAAATGTATACTGATTGTTTTAAAACTGAACATGATGTTGGATGGTCTACATACGTAAATGGAGAAGCGCATTGTGGAAACTGCACAGATATAGCCAGTGTTTACATGTCAGAGCTCATTGCTATCTAGCAAGTTCTTCGCTAACAGAAGATTTCTACGAAAAAAAGAGTGCTTGTATGTTCCGACCCGTTACACTCACTAATTGTTACTCGGGACAAAACCATTAAGGATGTCTTTACCGTAAAAGTCCTGTTTATCTCTATGTATTAATAACATATGGGACAAAATTTGTATTTGTATGGACTCTAGGGCATGCTGGTACTTCAAGAAATAAAAGCGAAGACGAAGCTGTCAGAATGGCACAATAAAACGTCGACTAGAGCTACTACCGAAGTGGTTGAAAGAAACACAAATCGGCAAGCGGTTGCAATCAAAATGAAGTGACCACGGAAATTTACTATCTGGAAAATATATTTGCTGAATTTTGATTGAAAGGAGGATGACATAATGCCATGTAAGAACATGGAGAACTGAATGGAGAAGACTAGATACGAAATTAAATGTGATTAAAACTTCACATGTAAATGGAAGAGTGACACTAAACTGAATGATCGAGAACAAGGGAGTTGTTCAGACTTAGATTCAGTCACACAAGAACACCGGTAGATTGTGTTACCGGCGTTCTTTGGTGGTTGGGTTTCAATTAACTACACATCTCAGGAATGTCAAACTGAGACTGTACAATACATAGCATTGTCATTCATCCTCTGAAGTAATACCTTACGGTGGTTCCGAAGGCCCAAAAGATAAAAGTAGTAGATTTAGTCACACACGACTAATAAATTCATATGTGTTAACCAGAGAAAAAGTACCATTGTGTAATATATGTGACAGAAAATTTACTGTTTAGCATCTTCTCGAAGAGTAGTGTAAAATATATGAGGTACAAAATAAGAAATAATATTGCTGAGTTAGAAAATGGCAAAGAAAAAAAAAATTGCTTATATATATATATATATATGCCATCGGACTACTAACGAGTTTATAAAGTCAATGTAAGTTATATTTATTTGAGAATCCTCTATGTGAAGGGTGAAGGCATGTTTAGCCCAAAATAGAATTCACATTTTTACATGTTACTGTCAATAATACTTTATTTATGTATTCTATTGGGCGTGTAATGTTTAAGTTACGTTTTTGGTTGTTTCTACGTAAATGTCAGGGTCCTTTAAACCCTGTAAGTTTTATATGTGTGCGTTCGGTTTAAATGTTGCATGTTACGTTTATTTTTTGTGTGTTAATTAACGTGTAAGGGTCCTATACACCCTTTTATCTTAGGATCCTACTGGTGATTTAATTCTTTTTTTAGACAATGTCCTACGCAACAACTATCGCATGAAAATAAACAAGAACAAAACGAAAGTAATGAAATGTAGTAGAAATAATGTAGA
>JAAAKQ030055507.1:0-16059 GCA_010016005.3 Zanna intricata | reverse complement strand
GGAGGCTAAACAGATAAAGAGAAAGAAAGCTTAAGGTCAAAAAACAAAAATGCAGCAAAAAACATCAAAGCACAGCTCGCTACTATTTAGATTCATATCTGGCTGAATACATGTGGCGATCGGCAGCCGGTGGCAATGTATTCAGCAAGCTCCTTGGTGCCATCATTAAATTTTGGGACTCTGTTCAGGCACAAAAGTAGTTTGTAAAATTTTGAAAATTTTGTATGATATAAATAAAGGCCTATACTGTGTGTATACGTTTGAGTTTTTTAAAAACATTATTATTCTTTCTGAAACCAGGTGGCCTCCATTTAATCAGAAAGTACCAAGTGAACTAAATAAATTAGATATTGTTGAAATGTAATTAATGAAATCATTCATTATAAGAGTATAACCGAAACATAATTTGTAATATTTAAGTTCTATTGTGAAAAATAATTTGTAATTTTATTATTATAGGTGGCATTGCTGGCAAATCCCACAAAGATTTTTCAGAGTTTTGTCTGCAATTTACCATTATTGCTTCCAGAAATGAAAACGGAAAGAAGATAATACCACTTTTCATCACCATAATCCTACCTGGTATGAAACCAAACAGAATATTTATGGTGTTTTTTAAAGTGTGGACATTGTTTACAAAATAATCCTTCTAATTATATATAATAAATAATATTAATTTTTTTTTTTTATCTGAGCTCAGACATCACACAGTATTTTCTGTACTGCAACATTATAATTTACATATTTTACATATATTTACAAATTTTTAATATTAAAATCATAATTAAACAAATTTTATCAGTAATTAATATTTTATCATTAATTTAATATCTTCTACAGTGTTACAAATAGCAACATATTGCATTACTCATATAGATTTGGAATAATAAATATATATCGAGTGTATTACTTAAATTAAAAAATAAAATAAAAAAAAAGTTAACATAGGTATTTTAAGCTACTGAAGAAAAATAAAATTATCGTTAAAATTCATCTTGCGCTTTGTAATAATTTATTTAATTTTATAATTTAATGTAGTACAGTTAAGATATTGTGACTTTTACGCTGATGCTGAGCTAATCCCTGCTCACATAAAGAGGTTGTTTTAGAATAAAATAAATAGTTTATTATTGCGGACAATATATTAATATTAGACACCATATTTCATATCTGTAATATTTAAAAAATTAGTAATGCATAACTAGTTTTACAGTACTGTAGATTTTATTGAATTTAAAAATGATAAAATCAAATGGAAATGACAAAATTGAAAAAAAAAATAATAATAATAATAATCATAAAGTTGCTTGTTAGAATTCAAATATTAATCATTTTTTTTTCATTATAAGAAATGAATTAATCAGTAAAGATAATATATAATGAGATTACAATATTTAACATAAAATTGTTCTTAAATTGCATATGATTTGGTTAAAAATGTTCGCATACAATTCCTTGTGTGCATCAGAAAAACATGATAAATTGTCAAACCATTTTGAATTATCAAACTATGTAACATTATTACTAAAAATGAGTATTTTTTAATTAAACTTGTTCACAGGATTCTTCTTCGTTTTCTTCTTCTTCAGATTTGAGTTCTTTTTCCAATATTTTAAATATAAAAATGAACTCAATGATATAATTCATTTAGTGACCTCTTCTTTTTTTTATCCTTTCATAACCTTATTTAAATACTGTTCTTTGTTTGTTAGTGGTTTTTCTCTCACTTGGTATGGTATGTCTTATTCTATTTCTTGACGTCCTAAAGTAATTTTTTCTCAACAGTATTTGTGATGTAGTTTTTTATCCTACTGTCCTACATTGAAGGTACAGTATTAATTCCCTTGTTCATTTATCGATAACTTCATATAAATTATATATATATGCAATCTACAATCTTCTACATATGCCATCTTCAAGCGTCTACCTTTTTCTCTTCATGATTTTTAGATAAAAAGAAATTTTACACTTTCAAAATCTACCTCAGGAAGTAAAACAATCGTTGCTTAAATTTCAGTGCTCTTATCAGCTATCTGTATAACCTTTTTTTTTAATTACAGCTTTAATTATAAGTATCGTATAATGTAAAATTAACCAGAAGATTTTTTTTTTTGTAGATGTTAAAAATCTGATTTCATGCTATGGAATAAAATTTATTATAAAAAAAAAAAAAAGTACTAAAATAATTTTTTTTTTCTCATTTTCAATAACTGTTATATAATATATTAATATAATCTTTAGACTTAGTTTTTTTTTATAATTTTCCTTTTGAAAAAACATCATTAAAACTATTAATATTCTGTTCTTATTTTAATATAGTGGAGGGTAATATAAATTGAGCAGGTCTATATAAAAAGAGCATATACAAGGAAATCATGTTTTGAGAAAACAGGATTTGTAATGCTTTTAACTCATAAATTACCTAATATTTAATTTTGACACCCAAATGAGAAGTTTGAAATTTACACATCCCAACCCCCATAGGGGAAGACACTCACCAAGTGACGATTCCGGTCGCCACACCACCCCTCCCGTTTCTAACCCTGAGGGGCTTTACCAGGAGTCGTCTTATTGACCTTTGTACTGATTACATATCTCAGTCATCACCCAGGCCTCGGTCGGGATGCCCCTGATGCAAATGCTGCGGTCGACATTTAGCATCAGAGAAAGATACCTCAGCATTAAATGCCCTCGCAAAATTTACACACTATTTTTTTTAAATCATATATTAAAACTTATATTTAGAAAAAATTAATATAAATAACTACTGAAGAAAATTTATTTTCATAAGCCCTTTTTAGAGTGATGATATTTGGCCATGTTTTTTATAAGCCCTTTCTACCATAGATGGCTACTTATATATAGCGCTCAACAATATTAGTTGACACAAAAAATAAGTGTATAGTGTTATTAAAAAATATTTACCTTTATTTGATATAAAATCAAATCGTCAAAATATATACAGAATGTTTCTAAAATGGATGGGCTAGCTATACTTTTTCGGATTCTATTTGTAAAACTAAACAAAAAATATCCTTATGAAAAATAGTAATTTCTCCTTTGTTCTCCCCATGTTCGTCATTTATTTATTTTTATATAAAAATTCATATCTTAAATTTGGATAATAAATCACATTAATATTTGACAAGCATCCCAGTAATAAAATTTAAAAATTAAGATCAAAATAAAATCATACTGAACTCCAACAAAAACTAAAAGTATAACCTTTAACAGAACTTTAAAACTATTACCTCTCTTTTATCTGTTTAGCCTCTGGAACTACCGTTAAGGTATTACTCAAAACTACTACCTACTAAGTAAACATCCCAACCCCTGTAGGGGAAGACGCCCATATCATGGCGATTCCAACTGTCACACCCCTCCCTTTTCCTAGTCCTGATGGACTTTAAACGGAATGATTACTTATCACAGTCATCAGCTAGGCCTTAGTTGGGATGCTGCCATTGAAGCAAACGCCTTGGTAGAAATTTATATCAGTGAATTTTAACTTAGCCTTTGGCTTCACTGTAGGCTTCTATCGGACATCTTCTCTCTTCTGTCTTACTTGTTGCCCTCTGAACTAGCTAACCGATTCATGGAAGCACGAACCCTGTGCCTAGTCCACTGTAACAACTAGCTATAAGTGACTGTATATGTCTCACTCCATCGAAAGTCTAATATCAGTAAACAAGCATACCATAAAATTGTTGATCGTAACAATAACAATTTATATCTAGTTTCCTTAAGTGATCTCAACTAGATCATTTTGAAACCTTTAAACTTAGTTACATCTGATTTGAACTACTGTGTGACATTTACTTCATTACATAATCCATTCTCGTTAAAACAGTGCTACACCTCTGTGCTGCATAGACAACCTTACCCTCAGTAGTGGAGGAATTGTCCCACCGACAACAATATTGTATCTAAAAACTAAGAATCTAAAAACATTATCTCCTCAAAAAGGGTGTAATCTCTTACATATGCCCTTTTTACATAGACCTCCTCCATTTTAAGTATATTAACAAAATTGTATTTATTTCTATACTGTTTTTTTTTTAATTAATTTTAAAAAATTGTACATTTTCACAGTTATTTATTTTGTTAATTTATGAACTTTCATTAAGAATGAAATTTAGAAATAACAAATGATTAAACAGTCTTCAGAGTTAATCATAACACTGTAACTTATTTGCTCTAATGATATTGCTAACACTCTAACAATGTTGCTGTGGATAAATGTTGACTCACCAACAGTAACAATTTTATGAAGAGGTATGTATTTTCACCGTTAATTAATTTACAACAATATATAATGAAAACCAGGTAATTTAATTAATATAGTTAATTATATTCATTGTTATAGAAATTATCAGAATTTTGTGAATGAAAACCAGATTTTTCATACTAACAGTTACTTTTAAAATCTAAAAAAAAAACTCTAATTTTTAGGGGGGAAAAAATGTATATCATATCACTAACACTAATATAAAAATTAGAGACTACAAAAAAAATGTAATCAAAAAATTATGTGTTTGTATGATTATTTACCCAACCAAAAAAAAAGTAAAATATAAATAAATATGTACTAAGATGTTAAAATTAACGATAAATTTCAATACTTTTCTTTTACTTTATTATATTACACTTCTAGAAGATTATAATTATGAAAAATTCATTTTATGATTTTTCTTTATGGATTATACTCATACGTTTTGTTTATTTCTGTCTAAACAAATAGTTTGTAAATGTAGTTCACGTGTCACTTTAATTATGGTCATTAAATCATTAAATTTGTATAATTCCCTAAGTGGGGAGAGCCACAGTTAATCAATACTACGTCAATTGTATATCCCAAGTCCAAAACTGATGTATGGACAACAGTTAATAACTTAGGTAAAAAATATATTTTATTATTATTAGAAGAGTTGCTGGATCAGTTTTATCCATTCTCATCAATAAAATTTTGATTTGATCAAAAAAATATTACACTTCAAGACAAAAAAATATTTTCACCAAAAAATAAATTGAATTAAATTATTTTTTAATGCATTGACAAACAGAATGATCTGAGATATACTGCCTCCCAGTTTTCAACATACAATTATTCTTAGGAAATTCATGAAAATTAGGTTACCAACATAACTGTAAATAACATGAAGGAAATCATTCTTTGAACCAAAATCAAGGAAAAACTTTTTCCTTGGTTCTTCCAAAGAGCTTTTCAAAAATACACATATTAACGGCATCTTCGAACAACATCCTGACCTGTAGGGGAAAACACCCTCCATATGCCAGTTTCAGTCACCACACCACCCCCTCCATACCTAGCCTTTATGAGCTTTATCAGAGGTCATCTTTAAAACTTCGGCAAAAGGCACTTCTCAGCTTTGTTCTTGCTTCAGTCAGAATACCGTTGATGTACTACTATCATTAAGAATCCTCAACAAAACAAAACACATCTAAACTATGTCTCAAACAAAACTGAATAACAGAAATAAGGAACCAAAATCCACTATCTACCCGAAAGGTAAAAAGCATTGAAATACAAAATAATAAAGAATACAAGAACAACAAGCATAAACCATAAATACAAATGAACAACAAAAATGTAATGTAAAAATGTAACATCTAAACTAAGTCTCAAACAAGACTGAATAACAGAAAAGGAACCGAAATCCACTATCTATCCGAAAGGCAAAGAGTTGAGTTCAACATGCAACAACAAAGATTACAAGAACAAAAAAAAAAACCATAAATACAAAATATAACAACAAAAACGAAAAGCAGGAAAGCCCAAGCAGCACCCTAGACCCCCTCAGCATTCCTTTCTTTTCCCAAGTAATTTATGAATTTCTCCTTTATGACCCATTCAGCCCGGTTTTGCCAATTAACACGGAGATCTAATGTCTACCCTATAATATCAAGCCAACAAATAGTCTCCATGCACATAAACTGGAGCATTCATACAAAACATGATAAACGTCATCCAAACAACATATATTTTGAATTTATGTTGTCAACAGAGGTACATGATGATCCACGGAAAACCCAATTAAGTTCAGCTGTAATACACATGATAACCAATGTAGTAAAACAAAATTTAAACTTTTAAGTTTTAAACTTAATTTTAACTTTTAAGAGTAAGCTTAAAAGTTTAGACTTTTAAGTTTACTTGTTTAATAATATAACAGTTGTATAAGATCAATATTTACGACTTCATTTTTTCTCAATATCATTAAATTTTTTATAGTTTCTTCTATATCATGTAACTTTTCAGTAATTCTGCATTAAAATAATAAATATGAATAAAATAGTTTCTGGAGTAATAAATTCTATAGTAGTTACAAAATGTGCAAAACAAAAATAATGACCAACAATTTTTTTTTCTAATTATAAAATAAAATTATTATAACGATTTAAAACAGAAAATATCAAAAAAGTATGAGTATTTATTTTATATAGTTTAAATGTTTCTTGTAAAAATTAGGACTTTATGTGTAAATTTATTAGTCTAAGATCCGGCAACTGATTTCTGCAGTTTTAATGAAACTCTATTTAAATGAATGATTAATGATAATTTAATATATTACTGCCAGATTGCCTAGCAAAAATTAGCCACAACTACCTTTAATTAGTTATATTGTAATTAATTTATTTTAACGAATTGCAACTATATATTTTTTTTAAGTGATTAAACATCATTTGAAAGAAAATTATGTGAAGAATGTAAAAAAAAAAAAAAATGGTTGCAAGCTCTTAGTCAGCCCCAACCTCCAAGTTGCCAGGTGTAAACTGGTAAATTATTATTAATTATTTACACTGATTTGTTTTTCAACAACATTATATACTAAATTGAAGTTTAATTTTTTCTCTACCAAGATAACACATGGTTGCCTGTAAAAAAATTACTGAATTTTGAAAACAGCACAAAAGATGAGAAGTCTAAAATTGATTGTCACTTTTTTTCAAAAAACAAAAAAACAAAATAGACATACTAGACGTATAACAGTCACAATGTGTTCTTGTTTACAACATGAACCAGTGCACACATTCCTTCTCTCTCATTTACACTCATCCAGACTGAAAGTAATTAGTTCAAATAATGGCAACCACTAATTGTGGCCATATTTTTTACATGCAACCGTGTATTATCGTGGACAGAAAAAATTAAATTTCAATTTAGTACATAATTTTTTTTCTGAAAACACAATGAACTTAAATAATTAACAATAACACACCTGTTTACACCTGGAAACTTGAAGGTTGTGACTGAATAAGAGCTGGTAATCATTTTATTTTTACATTCTTCATATAATTTTCTTTCAAGTGATATCTTTTTCAAGTGATGTTTAATCACTTAAAAAAGATATATTTGCAATTCGTTAAAATAAATTAATTACAATTTAAATAAAGGTAATTGCGGATAATTTTTGTAACGCAACCGGCAGTAATGTATTAAATTATTATTAATCATTCATTTAAAATGAGTTTCATTAAAAAAAAATCCGTACCTGCCGGATCTTGTACTGCATTGTTTGCCTTTACAAATAAAAGCAAACAGCTTTATCAAACAGTTGTAAACAAATTACACTGTTTAGAAATTTAAAAAAGAAAAGTGAAATCTCTAATAGATATTTTTTAACACTGAAATTAGTAATACTTTATAAATTTAAATTTAATAATTACAATATTAAAATAATTCTGTAGAAAAACAATGAAGGTGAAACCATACGATTAACTAAACAGTTTGAAATTAAGTTACAAAAAGTGGCTGCATTAATCACTCTTCATGTACATTTATAAACAAATTATGTATCATCTGCATAAATATTGTAAACATATTCAATTAACCATTATATTTTATTTATTTTACTAATGACAGTGATTTTTTCAGCAGTAAATAACTAAAAAAAAAAAAACTACTAAGAATTTACACTTTGGTAAAACAATTTAACTTCTTTCATTGTACCACATTAAAAAAATATCTTTTAAAAAATAATCTTATTTTATATAGCATAATACTTCAAAAACTTTTTTTATATGTACTAGTTAATCACTATTTATTAATATCTCCTAAGTGCAATAAAAAGTTGATTTTGTGTAATTCATTCATAGCAATATTTATTAAATTTTGTTATTCTGCTTTTTAACATTGTATATTATAATTAAACATATTTATGTTATTAGAAAGATATAAATTATGTAAAAACCTATTATTGTAGATGTGTTTTGTCCTTAGAAATAACAATAAATTTTCAACAAATCAGAATTTTTTCACATTTCTATAAACATTAAAACAGTTTTTTTTTTTTTTTACCGAATTGACATTATTTTATAATTATTAACCTAAATAAACATATTCAAAATGTACTGTAAATATACATTTCTACTGTAATAAAACATTTCATCTTTTTTTTTTTTTTTATGTATCTATGAAGTATTTATGTGTATTCTAGTGTAGTTTTCTAATGCTAAAAATTTTTAAAATAAGTTTTAAAACAATATTATTATTGTTTGATGAATGAATGTGTTATAGTTTGGTACTTAGGTAAGCCTATGATAAATTTCTTCAACATTTAAAAATGTAATCTCTAAATTTATTTATTAATAAAAAAAGAAATACAGATTCTACATGAAGTCCATCATGCTGATCTAGTGGTTAACTTATCACAAATCAGCTGATTTCAAAGACAAAAGTTCTGAAGTTCAAATCCTAGTAAAGGCAATTACTTTTATACGGATTTGAGAACTATATTGTGGATACCGATTCTCTTTGGTGGTTGGGTTTTTTCAATTAACTAAACATCTCAGGAATGGTCGACCTGAGACAGTACAAGACTACATTTCATTTACATTCATACATATCATCCTCTGAAGTAATACCATATGATGGTTCCAGAGGCTAAACAGAAAGAGAGAGAGAGAGAAAAAAAATTCTATATGAATAAAATAATAAATAAGTTAATAAATTTATTTTTTTTTAAATAAGTAATCAATCTAAGATGCCATTACTTCATTCATTGTTGTACCCAATGTAAATGTATCAATTTGTAAAAGATTACATATTACATCAATTTTGTCATTAAATTAACAGATAAACTTAATTTAAATTTAAATGATTAAATTAATTAAGTTGTAGATATAGTACATTATCAGAACTGACGATTACCATTTTTGATGTATTATTTACATTTATTAAATTAATAATGCGTTTTAAACGGTCCTTTTTATTTCTTTAAACTAATAAGCAATCTTATATATTTGAAGAATTGTAATCAAAGTTGCTCATTACATTTTTGTAATAATAATTAATCGTAACTGATATATACTTATGAAGTTATTCAAATAAACAATGTTTTAGAATGCTTCTATACAGTACATACATTTACCCATTTTTGTCATAGAGATCTAGTTGGAATCTAAATATAAAATAATAAAGGATTACTGATAAATTTCTTATCATATTATGTAAATACCATGTATATTTAGATATGAAATACACGCATCCATTTCACATAGAAAGAATATATTAATTTACCGCTTTACGTTGTTGCTTATTCCCCACTTTTCTTACGTTTGTAATGCATTTAAAACATCAAACATGCAATTGGTACTAGTTAATGTTATTTTTCTGAGAGTAATGATGTTCATTATACAGCCAATCTTTAAATGAACAGTTGAAAAGATCACTTATAGGGAATATTTCTTGCATTTGTATTATGGACATGTTGATGAATTACAGTATACTAAACAGAAAATTTCATCATTCCTAACTTTTCCCAATAAGTTGGGCATTGTCATATTACTCTTATGAAAAAAAAAAAGTTATTCCTAGGAATGACTGGCATCTCAATTCAGACCAACCTTCAACCATTTGGTCAACTTACAAAAAAATATAAGGTTTTCATCTATCAGCACAAAATAGTATAAAATTACTTAACTAGAGAAGTGTGTAAATGCAAAATATCATCAAAGTACCTAATTGAAAACCAACTTAACAGATAAAAACTAGCTTCTAAGACCACTGAAGATATAATAACTATAAATAAAGTCATTCAGAGAAATATTGAAATCTAAAAAAATTAAAATATCATCCTTATTGATCAGTATTTTGATTTTAACAGTTAAAAATATTACAAAGTTTAAAAACTAAAACAAAATTACCAGTTGAATAATATGCGAGAGATTATCACTAAAATAAAGACCGTTTCATTGTAAAATAAATTATTCTGAAAACTGTATAAATATTTTTTATTTCTCTTAAACTACATACAGTAATAGTACATACCTTATATTACTTCTCTATTTAAACGTCACAGGAATTAAGATATTTATCGTAGCGATACACCATCTTCAATATACCTTCATCGTATTCTTCTGTCGCCTCATCATTTAGCCACTGATTAACAGTATTTTTAAGTTGATATCGCAACCCTAAATTGCATACCATTAAAAAAAATTCTTTAAATTTCCCATTTAAATTTTCTCAATAAATCACGTGTCGGACGGGCAACAAGTATAGTGCAGCAGGACGACGCCGTAACTTACGTAGAGTTTCACAGTAGGCTTCTGCATTTATAGTCTTTCCCTGCGGCATGAAATCAAGCAGCAGTACGCCAAACCGATCCCAAAAGACTGTGGCATCAGTTTGCGTCCAAATGGCTGTGCCATACAGTTTTCGATATGGTTGGTGATTGTTGATGACGACATTCACTTGACAGCCGTTTTCTCTCTGCTTGGTAAATGAAATCGAAGTTTCATCGCCGGTAACAATTGAATTAAGGGACTCATCACATATTCTGTATAGCGTATCAAAAATTCCAAAGAAAATCCCATTCGAATTTTTGTTTGTGACGTTCGTTAAGACCTGCGGCACCCAACGTGCAAAAACTTCTCTTAATGGTCATGAATAATGAAACCAATAACAGCACAGACCAAACATCAGGGAAAACAAGGGCCGTGTCACAAATCGTTGAGCGACGATCTTTTCTGATTTCATCATCGACACGGTTCAAAAAGTCCTCAGTGATTATCGAAGGCCTCCCCGAACGTTCTTCATCACGCACATTATTTTCGTTATTTCTAAACCTTTCATACCATTTTCGGACATTTCTTTCATTCATTACATTATCACCGAACACAGCAACCAATTTCCTATGAAGTTCAGCCGGTTTGATGGTTTAAAAAACGTGATTCCACGTATTTTACAGTCGGCGGCAACAACGATTTTTCTATTTATTTTATTTAATAACTCACAGTAATCAAATATACCACAACACAATAACTTACAGATAAAAACACAGCGCGTACTGTGGCTATAAACGACACTGGTTCGCCAAACTTAAGGAGAGAAATTTCCCAGCGGTCTTTATTTCAGAGATATCCCTCGTATAAATAAAACTAACAATACAGCCAAAGCGGAAGCCATTAAAGAATGTCTTGTGAATACCTATAAACTTCTTTTTAAACAGTCGCAGAAAACTAATCTACATAAAAATTATATTTATAAAAATTAACAACTGATGGTTATATAAAAAAAAGATTCTGAATTAAGTCAAAAATTTACTGTGAACATTTCTGATATTGCATAATATTGTAAGAAAAAGATTAAAAGTATTAAATAACTATTTTATTAGGTCGCAAATTACTAACTGTACGTTAACCTTCAAGTCCTCATGCCTTGGAGAGTTACACAAGCGCCCGTGTGGCGGCAATTTGGCTGCCCACCTATTCCTGCTTATATTTCATCTTTTACACATTTTTTCATATGAATAATGAAAGTTTAAATAAAAATCTATATTACACATATTTTAAACAAACAGATGAATGACATTTGTTTTCATGTGTAATAAAATGAATAACCTAAATAAAAGATAGCAATATATGAGAGACAAAAAATGCCACATAAATAAGATAAATGTAAATGCAATAAAACATAATACAAAATAAAGCAATGGCAATTAAAACTATTTACTAAAAAAAAAAAAAAAAAATATATATATAAAGTTTCTTGCATCAACTAAGCCATATCTACATCACTATCCTGCGTCTCTATTTGACAATTTGAGCAAATAATTTGCTGGACAGAATGTTTATTGAATACACATCTTGTAAAGTTACAAGCTAATTTACTGTGATTGTGTTTTTTATCCACATGTATAAAAAAAATTTTCAGGTTTTTGACACTGTCATTTGTGCTGGTCGCACTCTGTACTGTTATAAAAAAAAAAAACCTGAAAATCTTCTGAATCTTGGAAGGGTGATCATTTTTGTCCATTTCTTGCAAGTTATGAGTACATTCCATTAGTTTCACCCCTGAGATGAATGTGTATTCTCTTCTAAGAGATTTTTGATAGGGTTTGTTTGCATGAAAAAGTTTCATCAAATTTATTTCGGTGATATCTAGTAAGTGAAAAAAAATAGCCATCAGCCATTGCTGAGTCTTTCTGGAAGTGGAAAATCTTGAACACATTAGATCGACAGTGTCCAAACCCACTTTTGTGGAATTATAATCCATTACATGCAACAGCTTTCTAGTTTCCATATCGAATTCATCAGCATCATGCATTGTTGACAAAACCAACATAACCTTTTTTTCTTTGTAACAACAGAAACCAAAGTTCTGTTCTGAACTTAATAATGACACCCAAACTTAACGTTTGCAGACCCCCTGGGAATTTATCTTTTTTTACCACTCCTTCACATGGTCAATAGTTTTTATTATAATGAGACCTTATTTCTGACGAGTTCATTTGAAAATACCTAAAGGCTTATTAAAGTCCTTACTAAAAAAAAATAAAAAAATATTAAAAGACAGCCAATCTGTCACCTATGCGAGTGCTTGAAGGTTAAATAAATCAGGATAGAAATAAAACTACTTACCAGAATTGATAAATTTACCGTAGGAATTAATGATAAGAACGGTTTGAATATAAAATTATTAAAAATAGAGAGATATGTTAATAGTTCATAAAACATGTAATACATAAAATAATTTTTTTAATAAAGTAATAGGGATGAAACTGTGCAATGATAATAAATAAAGTAAAAAAGAAATTAATTGCACTTAACATTTGAGTATGAATTAGATATCATAAAGTAAAAAAAAAAGATTCAGGTTTATCTAATTAGTAGCTGTCATTTGAAAACTCATCAAAAGAATTTCTGTAAAATAAATATTACCATTTAATTTAAAATACTTTTTTCAAGTCATTAAATTTACATTTTTTTAATATTATACCAAGTATCATGATACAATTATGGGTTTTAAATTATGTATTTTATATTTCATTATAAATCATAAACACAGTTATATTTTATCATCATATAACGTAAGTAAATTTGACCATAATTCATCAAACATTAATAATGTTGGCGATAAACAATAATTTTATGTAATAATATGATAACAATAATATTATTAATACAAAATTGAATGTAAGTTACTGATATGTAAATTTTAACGATTAGAAAATTAGATGCTTTTTTATCATTGTATATATTATACCGTTTAAATTTCTACAATAAATATTAGTAATAAAAAAATATTTAATGATACATAAATAAATAAATATTAAATAATGTAGAACTATGCTAAATCTTTTACTTCATTATGTGGTGCTGATAACTATTTAAAAATATTTTTTTAAAATAAATTACAAGTAAGTTCTTATAAAAAAAAAATACATATAATATTATAAACCTATTGTATAATATGCTGTTAATAATCAAATGACAAGGCACAATTCTTTAGTATAGGAAATTTTAATTATATAATGAATAAGTAGTTGCAATACAAAATAGTTTTCTTATTATAACTCATATGATTCTAGTTGTAATATAAACATAGATGATATATTAACTTGTACTGTTATTATAAACAAAATAGTAATTTAATTTCTAATTAATAATGAAAAATTTACATATATTTTGAATTTAATAAATCTTTCTAAAATACTTTGCTGGAAACTAGTGTAGGATAGGTTAGGTTTTTAAGTAATATAGTATATATATATGCTAATTTCAGTAAAGAAATATGCTAACATTAATTTTAATATAAATAATATTAAATGCAATAAATTAAAACACAAATAATATTTACTATACGAAATTTAAGTTAACAATTGGGCATGATATGAGAAATACATATTCTGAAAAAATGTTAATTTTGTTATAACTAATGGTGTACTAAACTAATAGTATACTAAAGAAAAACATATTACGACAATAAGAATACTGAAACAACATTAGAAACTAGTATTTTAAACATTTTCCTACATGTTAACTTCACTGAAATTAAGTTTTACAAAATCTTAAATATATGAATATTTCCATAAAAATATTACATTATGTAAAATTGTTACAAATATTTTGAACAACTATTATTCGGATAAATTTATTTAATTTGAATTTTTTTTTGCTTGATGATATCGCCACATAAGCTTGAAGCTTGTGCATGGTATATGGAAATGTAGCGTATTAAAAATGCTGTGCCGGACCAGAATTTGAATCCAGGACCCTCCAGATTAAAGGCTGAAACGCTACTACTTGCGCCACAGAGGCCAGCATTATCTGTTATTTTAAATTATATCATTATTCTTTTATATTCAGAATTATTAAATATAACTAACAATCCTTAATAAACTTAAATATCTAATGTATTCTTTTATTTTATACTTTTTATTTTTTTTATTCAACTTAATTCTGTGTCTCTTATATACATCACTGTTAATATTGAAATATTTTAAAAGTTACAAAAATTTTGGCATGTTTATAAATATTCTTCTGTACCTGGCAATATAAATTTAGGAAAATTTTTGTTAATAAATAAAACCAAAAAGTAGTTACTTGTACATAAATTAATAAACGCTAAAGTGATTTTTCCACATCAGGAATTAGTAAACAATTAAAAATGATATAATGTTAATGTAAACAAGACATATAAACATATGTTTGACATTTTTTTGCCAAACATTTTTAATAATATGAAAGAGAAAATTTTTGTACATAAATGTACAAATTGCATAACATGTGCTTAGATTACATAAACTGACTGACCAGTTAGTGTAATGATTAACATGACCTACCGGATTGATCTAGTGGTGAACTCGTAATAGCAAATCAGCTTATTTTGAAGTCAAGATTTTTAAGGTTCGAATTCTACTAAGGTAGTCATTCACTTTTATATAGATTTGAATACTAGTTTGTGGATACCGGTGTTCTTTGGTGGTTGGGTTTCAATTAACCATACATCTCAAGAATGGTCGACCTGAGACTGTTCAAGACTACACTTCATTTATATTCATACATATTATTCTCTGATGTAACATCTTACAACTGTTCTGGAGGCTAAACAGAAAAGAAAAGAAAGTGTATTGATTAGCATGCTAGCTTCTAGATCAGCTGGACTCTGATTTAATTCTTGCTAAGTATCTGATACATTTTCATTTATCATTTCATTCATCTTCCTTGTTGAAATGTATACAAGGGAAGTTCAAAGCTTTAATAAATAAATCATAAAATAAAAATATAATTTTAGATGTCTTTATTAATGTCTCAGTGATGACATCAGTACTAAGTATCATACTCATTAACATTCAAGTGTTGGCTTTTTACTAGGTTAATTACCAAAAAGCTATATGTTTTGATGATTTTTAAGGATTATTACTCTTTAAAGCATAAGTACCAGTGTTATATTAAGTATCTTAAATTTTCATTAAAAAATAGAAATTAACATTTGATTAGTTGTGATATCATTTTGCCAAAATAAACATTAGTGACTCATCAATGTAATGTAACCGTGTAGTCTTGAACAAACTAAGGCCTACCTTTCCTGAGATGTTTGGTTAATTGAAACCTAACGACCAAAGAACAACAAGTATCTATGATCTAGTATTCAAAGCTGAATACTAACTCAAAATACTAGATCATGACTTGAATACTAGAGTGTGGATGCCGATGTTCTTTGGCGGTGGGTTTCAATTAATAATAATAATAATATCTTTTATTTTCAGTCAAACACATACAAATTACAATAAAATAGTACGCTTATAAAAC
>JAAAKQ030055483.1:31067-46582 GCA_010016005.3 Zanna intricata | reverse complement strand
ATTTGAATTTTTGTTGTTGTTAAAGTTGCAAGACTATCCACAAAGTCCAAATAATTATCAATTCTATTTTTCCAATGTCAAATTTATTTTACTTTCATTCAGTTTTGATTACCAAATTTTTATAGTCAGGCCTAAAACTGGGTTAAAGAGAAATGAAGCTAGTCCATCTACTTGCATTAAGTTTTCCTGTTTTAATCTTGAAAGGTTTTGAGATTTCTCGCGTAAATTTTACTCTTGAAAATGTGTATTAGTATTTTTTTAATTAAGTTTAGATATTTTTAATTTTTGTGTAATTTTCAAAACGTTAAATAAAAGTCCCAATCAACAGAATCATGCTTTTTGAAATCCACAAATATTTTGATTATTTTTCTATTTATTTTTTACTAATTCCATCTAAAATCCACTTTAGTGTCGTAATTTGTTCAACACTGGATCAAGTTTTTCTGAATCCATCCTGATTTTCATCTAACTGCGGATCAAACATTTTATCCAGTAGATTTAAAATTAATTTTTATAATATTTTTTATGCAGTAGGAGAATTTGAAATCCTTTTGCAGTTAATATTTTTTTTTCATCTCCTTTATTATGAAAAAATGAATTAGTACATATTTCTTAATTTTTCTGTTTCCATACATATTTACATGGATGTTTATTAAATAATAAATATCTAATACTGTAGCATGATAACATTTCTTAAAGCAATAAATGTAATTATGTGTAGTGTTGGTGCACATATTTAAAACTTCTAGATGTTTTTGTTTTAAATTATTGAGACAGTAGTTTTTAGCACATTATTCAATCTACCATACTGTTCTTAATTAGAAATCATTACTTTTTCAGCTGGTAAAACTATAGCAATGAGATCACATCGCTATCAGTTAAACAAATATTCCATAGATCTTCATAATGATATTTCCTAAGAAATGGGATATAAATTTTACTTATACTGTTTTTTTTTTAAATTTAAAAAAGAGTAATATTTTTAGAAGTAAGAAGTTTTAATTTTTTTTTGAAAAAGTACTCCAACTCAAAATTGGAGTTCTATTAATATTTCTAACTTTTTTACTGTTCTAATTTTTTTTTTAATTTTTTTTTTTTTTTTTTTGCTGTATTAAATGTAATAAATCAGGAACAGGTTTTTTATAATTAAAAATTGGGCTTGTCTGTACCACAGGCTGTGATCTACGGAAGTCTATTATGTATTGTTTAAGGTAATGTTGTTAAATCTTGTTTTTTATTTTGTGAACGGTTTGCTGAAATAATGTAATTCTTTCTTTTTTTTTTCGCTGTAATTGTACATTATAGAAAAAACTTATTTTTAATGCAATAGGGGTTATTATTATTGTTATTATCTACAATAATTGTACATTATTTTCAATAAATAAAATGTAGCACAAGGTTTAATTGTACAGTTTTGCAGAGAAATTAAACATTTGCTAACTGTATGAAAATTCTAGGAAGTTGATCAACATTGTTGGTAATGTCTGTTTTATTCTTTGAAGTTTTAAAAATAAGAGATAGCTGTATCAACTCATATTGCACTGTAAAATGCAGAATAAAAATCAACCTTGCATATTTTAATTTTATAGGAATTATTTTTACATGAGAATAGTCTGATAAAGCATCAGTTGAAATTTGATTGTATAATTGAATTTTTTTTTAATTTTGTTATTAAGATATAAATATTTAAGCATTATTATAACAGCGTAAAGTAATGAAATCTATTCTTCATCTTTAAATGCCATTTACTATTTAGGGTCATTTATAACCCTGATAACCACAACTTTTTTAACTGTTGCTGTAAATAGTCCTGTAGTTGAACTTTGAAACCAGCAACCTGTCCCAAATTTCCAAGCTATAATCTCTTTCTCCTCATCATGATACTTATATTTACCATTTAACTTCTGAATTTTTAATAAAGAAATGAATATTCTCTCCTCTCAAAATTCGCTTGATTCAGTTTTTTAGCTAAACAATTAGATTCCTATATTAATTCTTACTCCGTAAAACACCATTATTGCATGCTTTTTCTGTCCAAGCTGTTGGACAGTAAGTCCATGTTTCAAAAATTTCCAACTTTTTCATTTCTTGTTGTTACAGTGTCTAATTCATATCTACAAATTAATATTCTTATTGCAATATTAATCTTCTATTAGTTTTATAAAACAAGTTCGAGCAGTTTTCTATGCACTTGCATACTTAGAGAGACTGATATTAAGTACAACTAACACGATATTTACATTTAAAGCCCTTTCTACAACCATATTGTTAATCTTGAGGTCAAAATAAATAATCCTTCTCTGTGTAAAATACCATTAGTTTGATTGACTTGAAATTAATTCTCAAACCATTCCTACTGAATATATCATTTAAGTTTCTTTTCAAACTGTATCAGTATTTTATGTTGTCAAAATTTATTCATAAAATGGATTAATTAATTACATTAGTATAATGTGATTTTTTTAATACATTATTTTTTTTAAAGGTGATTCACATTTACAAAAAACCTTACTATATCTTGCCATACAAAATACCCAAGTTAAGATCCAAAATTTATGTTTGTTTAATAATTGACAATTTTTTTTTACAGTCTTTGTCACACTGTGAGTTAATCACAGATGAAGGCATTCGCCAGTTAGGTACCTCTCCTTGTGCTGCAGAGCATCTGACTGTATTGGAACTAGACAACTGTCCCCTAATTACTGATGCTTCTTTGGAACATCTTATATCCTGCCATAATCTTCAACGTGTTGAATTATATGACTGTCAGTTGATTACAAGAGCTGGTATTCGTAGACTTAGAGTAAGAAGTTTTCCGTAAATTTTAATTTTTTTCTTAATTACTACCTAACTATAAATAGATATTATATTCGAACTGTTCAGATAATTTTATATAATTATATTTTAAATTCTATTAATATAAGTCATCACCTAGTTCAGAATATTGAGAAATGACATATCTTATCTTAATTTTATCATGAAAATACTTGTGTGAGATACTGCATCCTTAGTCATGATTGAATTCATTTAATTAACTGCATATTAAATAAAGACATTACAAATTAAAAATATTAAAATAAACCATGCAAATGGTATAATGTTTTTTACTCAAACATTACATTAACATAAAATAAACCATGCACATGTTATAATTATTATATTGAGTACCTCTCTTAATTTCATCATAATTTAATCAGATGTTGATGCATTTCGGATATACTCCACTTTCAAAACTTACTATACTAATTATAACTCAATTGTACTCACTGTACTGGTTTAACATTTGTTACATACATTACACCCTGTGCATGGTTTATTTCAGTATTGAAACATTTTAAAACTTTTAACATTTTTTATATCTTTACTTAATATGCAGTTTAATTATTAAATAATTCAATGATGATTGAGGATGCAGGATCCTGCAAAAGTACATTGTTTGATATTGCACCTCCTCACACTTCAGAGTTTGTTTGTGAATTTTTGGTCGATAACAAAACCATTATGATGCCTCAGCCTTTGTGTTCACTAGATATGGCACCCTTGTGACTTCTTCCCATTCCCAAGCCAAAAAGAACCATGAAAGATGATGTTTTGCCAATATTGAAGAGATAAAGACAGACTATCTGAAGGAGTTAAATGCCATACCAGAAATTGCATTCTAGAGGTGCTTCAAAGATTGGAAAAAGCCCTAGCATAAATGTATTAAATCTGAAAAGGAGTATTTTGAGGGTGACAAAATCAATATGACTAAATGAATAAATAACAATTTTTTCAAAAAAACTAAAGAAAATACTGCATATTTTTGTTATTAAAACTCATTGTGAAAAATTTTGAATAGACACATTGGAAGTTTATTTAAATATTACTCATACTGTATTTATGAGTGTATTAATGTTTGTGGTGTATATTTATTTACACACACATATCCATTGTTTTGCGCTGAGTTATATACTTTAATAACATTATTATAATGCATACATAGTTTCATAACTTCAATGAACAATGAGATAGAAAACAGATTCTGTTTCTGCTCCCTGTTTTAGAAGAATACTCATTTCACATTGCATCGCACTTCAGTGGCTGTAATATTGTTCATTTCAAGGTCTGCTGTACTATGTGGTATGTTTAAATTAAAATCTACCTTTACTGAGAGACAAAATGGTAATTTTTTTTAATGGCTGCCACATTTAAACTGGAAAAAAGATTTTTAAATTCTTAAATAGATAAGATTGTTATTAATATATTTTTGTACTAATTTTATCCTCTTAACAAAGTTATGGAAATTTGACTTCCATTACAGAAAAA
Source organism: Zanna intricata (assembly GCA_010016005.3). Taxonomy (NCBI): domain Eukaryota; kingdom Metazoa; phylum Arthropoda; class Insecta; order Hemiptera; family Fulgoridae; genus Zanna; species Zanna intricata. Next base: position 42,277 of record JAAAKQ030055483.1, on the reverse strand, counting down.
CAGATGAAAATGGGATACTTTTCATTAATAAATTATCATAATTCTGATAAGTTTTCTTCGAACAAAATGAAACTTCCAAAAATAACTCGGAAAAGGTATAAAATGATTGTTTACATAAAATGATTCAAGATATAGCGTTTAAAAACAAACTGCTTGTTTTATGACTCATACTGTAGAGATTATGTACTAAATTAAAATAAAAACCCCCTACTGCAATAGTGATCTTCATCCTTATATCATGAGACACACTCAGGGCTCTTAATAAAAAGAAGCAGAACCATATTATCAGTGAATTTTCAATGCATATGTTCATATTTGGTTGAGGAAAGAAGATTAATATTTATTCTTACTTTAAGTATTTCATTGTTGCTTATTCTGCCTTGGATTTTTTTTCAGAATCACTTACCAAACATCAAAGTGCATGCTTATTTTGCACCAGTGACTCCACCACCATCAACAGGAGGTTCTAGACAACGATATTGTCGCTGCTGTGTGATATTGTGAACCTTGTGTTTTTTATTGTTTATCTTTTTCTCTAATTTATTTCATATCGATAATAAACCGAATAAATCTTGTACCAGTAATGATAATGTTATATTCATTATATGATGCAGGCCAGTGGTTTTCAGTGTGATATAATTATTATTTATAATAACATTAAATGTAATTTACATTCAAAAATATAAGAATGTAAAGATAGCATGTGGTTACTATGTTTTTAAAATTAATCATATATATGCATAAATTGATAACAAAATGTAGGCATGAATTAAAGTAAAGTTAGTGAATGGGTTTTAACTGCAATAAGAAGCTATTATATATATATATTTTTTTTTTTTTTTAAGATTGAAATAGGTTCTAAGATTTCCTGTTTATAATATCTTAAATTGATATATTTTTACTATTTAAACATGTATTTAATGTTTAAATTTTATTAGTAGAATTTTTTATTTGATTATTATTAGCTTTTGCATGATATTTTTATTTTATTAGTTTTATTTTGTTAGTTATAAAATTTTCCTTTATTTATTTATAGTTTCTTTACTTTGCTAAATGGATTATGTTATTGTATACACAAATGTCATACTTCTGCTATCACATTTTATAACAGTTTTTTACTAGTTTTCTTGTTTCAGTCATACGTACTTTTTTATTTGCATATATATGTTTATTTTATATTACTTGTTGATGCAGTTAAATGTGAATTCTTAAAAAAAATTTTTTGTAGGTTCATCTTAATGTAATACATTTAGTTCTCTATTTATATGTAGTGAATTCTCTATCATCTCAATAAAAAAATTAAAAAATAAAAAACTATAAAAGAGTAGTATACATCAGTGATTCAGTGACATAATTTGCTCCTTCTTTTCTGTGCACAGATTTTCTGTATCTTGTATTCCATTTTCCCCAGATTTCAGGTTGTTATATGGGTTGCACATTAAAATTCACACTGAAGACAAAGAGACCTGATCAAATTACTGCTTCTTTAATATTTGTGCAGTTTGGTAGACACAGCTCTATTGTACACCTGTTAAGTAAGTTTTGTTTCCAGAAAGGAGAAGGATCAAACTTAAATTGAAAGAATTTTTTTTGTACTTAGTAAATCATTTTTTAGTAAAATTTTGTCTTTATAATACAGTAGCAATCATTTTCTTTAGTAAAATAACATCCTGACTTACAAGTACTGTACCAGAATTAAATAAAAATATTATATAATTGTTTTAATTCTGTTTATTGCCTTTTTAAATGGTGCCTAACATTTTAAACATTTTCTAAAAAACTTAGTCTTTTGATGTATTTGTGATTATTTTACAAGGCATATTCATAAATTAAGGATCATTTACTTATTAAAAAAAAATAAACTCCCCGTGAGAAAAGTTTTTTACTTTACAGTTTTAGTTTATTAGATTTCTACTTCACTTTTCCACATAATTGCCATTCAGTTCTAAGCACTTTTCATAATGCTGCACCGGTTTCTTTAATCCCTCTGCATTGAAGTTCACCATCTAAGAATTGAACCGGTTGACAACAACAGTCTTGAATTTCTTGTCATTTTCCACCAAGCTAAACCGTTGTCCATCAAGCCGCTTTTTCAAATACAAGAAGAGGAAGTAGTTGTAGGTGCAAGGTCAGGACTAATCGGAGGGTGGTCAGAAAGTTTCAACAAAAATCTTGAATCTTCTTCTTGGTTAAGGCAACGGTGTGAGGATGTGCATTGTTGTGAAGGAGGATTACACCGAAGGACAGTTTCCCACATCGTTAATTTTGGACATCTCAGTTTGGTGAGCATTTCACAGTACACTTCAGCTGTAATTACTAATCCACATTCCCTGAAACCGAACAAAATTGCGACCTTTACATCCCAAAAAACTGTAGCCAACATTTTTTGACTTGAGTATGGAAGATTGCTTAAACATTTTTGGTGTCTGTGAACTTGAACAGTACCACTGCTTGGACCATTGTTTCGATTGTGCATCGGTGTAGGATTTCCTTTTCTCATCGCCTGTAACAATGCGAGAAAACATTGTCGATAGCAGTCGATTCCTCATCTCCTGCATATTTTTTGCTCTTTATGTTGATCAGTGAGCATTTTTGGTACCCACCTTGCACACAATTTGTGATATCCAATCTTTTCTGCAACAATTGTGCAGATAGAGGTGCGTCCAACACATGGAAATTCATCAGCCAGAGTGCTAATCATCAATCGCCAATCACATTGCAATTTTCGGTTCACTCATTCAACAATTTCATTGAATACTGGGCCTGCCACTCAAGTCTTTATCATGCACAATTGTACGACCATTTTTAAAGTCTCAACACTGTCACATAATTTTTTCTTCGCTCATTACTGTAGGTCCATACACTAGGTACAACTCCCTATGAATTTCAGCAGCTGAAGTTTTTTTTGTACACATAAATCGAATCACACCGTGCACTTCACAATTTGCAGGAGAAACAGTTGTCACAGACATTAAGATCTGCATTCACCGGCAGAGAAATTATCACTTAATCGAAACTACTACTCCAGTGGCTTCATAAATAGCCAGTCAATGGCCCTGCATGTGTGAAACTGTTTTCATACCTACTGATATTTAAATATTTATGAATATGCCTCTTAGTGTAATTTCTTTAGAAGAGGTTAAATTTTACCATTTCCTCTGCTGAGTATGCCTTTCCTTTGATTATTTTAAACAGAAATAAGTAATTTTAATTAATTTTTTCAAAGTTATCAAAGATTTACTGTAAAATTATTTGAAAGTAATTATGTGAAACCAATAAAAACATTCAAATTTACCATAAATTCATTAGTAATTTTGGCTTAGAAAGTGTATTGCATAAATTATTATACATTCTATGTGAAGGTTACAATATATGTAGTTTTTTGTCATTTTTGTATGTTCATCAGTAGAATACACAATTTGGTTACAGATCTGTCAGTGTGGATCTAAAAACTATGTTATACACATCTCTGTATTTTCATCAATTTTTCTATCGATGAGCTCTCAACAGTCATCAAATTTTAGTCAATATTAAAAATATACTTACAACTCTATATATACCTCATATATTAATTAAATATATTAGGTATATTTAATAAATACCTCATATTTATATTACCCTAATAACTTAAAAATTAAAACTTTTTTCACAAATAAATTTTGAAATTTTTTTAGTTGCTTTCATCATATTAATATGGTCTAGCTGAAATATTTGGAATTGATTTTTTTGTTAAGTGCAAAAAATAAGTTTTCAGTAGTCTAGTCGCACAAAGAACCACACTTTAGTTATGTTTGGGAGGTAAAAAATGTTCAGAGTTGCAGAATACTTTGTAGAAAACTTAAAGCATAATTTTTAAAAGATAAGATCGGAAAACTTAAAATTTTAACTTGTATTCTTAAAAAAAAACTCAATTTAGGCACACTTTACAAGCAATCTAGCAGAACAAAAAAAGAAAAACATATAAAACAAAATTTTAGGAAATTTAACTTTCTTGCAAAACCTTTCTTCTTTATGTGGTTTTCTGTCTGTGTTATTCAAAGTGGGATCCTCAACATAGCATTTCTGTATGCATGAACCATTTTTATTTAAGCGATCTGCTCGCACTATCATTTCTATTTTTTATTTCTTCAGTGATTGAATTGATTCAGTGAATTTTGGTTTTCCTTCTGGTCTTTTACTTCTTTCTATCAGTTTGTATTTTATTTTTTTTTGTTCCGTTTAACTCAAAGTCCCGTTTTCTGTAGTCTCCTATTACAATTCTCAAAAATTATTTCTCTCTTCCTTGCATTCTGCTTTTATTTCTTTTGTTTAAAATCAGCAGCATAGTCTGCATAGACAAATATTTTACCTTATGTAATAATTGTGTATACCGTAGAGGCATCTCCTTTAATCCTTTAACAACCAGACAAAGTCATCTTAGACTGTTATATTTTTGTTCCTAATTCCTTTCTGATTTTCCTGTTTTAGTCTGGTTGTAGTACCCATATTTTTTCTGAAATAATTCCTGATCCGTGACAAGGAATTTCAGGTTACATTTAACATACTGTTTGATTTCATAAAAAAAGTTTACAATTTTTTTTATCAAGTTTTATGAAATTTAAGTCGGCGAAGGTTTTTTTAACTTGCAGTTACATATCAGATTTATTCATTTTAAACTAATATGGATCCTGTTTAATCCTAAGTTTAATTTAAATTTAAGGTAAGAGTTTTTAGTCTCAAATGAATGTATTTCAAAAGAAATTATGCACTTAACTATTCTGCTTAGTAGTAATAATCTTCAATTATCATTAATATTAGCCAACGTAGGGTACAGTACTTCTGGAATTGTGTTGGAGTAAATTATAATATGTAATTAATAATATTGACACAAATATTAAAACATGTTTGTAGTAACTTATTTCACATCACATGCAATCAAATAATGTATACTTAATAATTTTAACTACTAAAGAAAATCTAGACTAGAATTAACTTGTTTTGAAAATTCATTTAATACTGGATTATATTTTACTTATTTGTTACCATAAATATTTGCAAGTATCATATTGAAAACCATGATATATGGTTTTGAATAAAAAGTGACTTAAACATACGGAGCTGTTATAATCAGCTTTAGTTTTTAGCACTGGCCTTAGATGTAACACATCAATTCAATATATTGTTGTCTTTCTTGTTTTTGTCTTCTTTCCCATTCATTTGTGCATTACAGATTGCATCACTCTGATGCAATGTAGTATGATGATAATAATAATAGATATTTTCCCATAGTTGGACAATTTATTGAAATTAAAATCATCACTGCATAATAATGTTATTTTTAATATTCATTATTATTAAATAATATTATTATATTTTTGCCCATCTATGGGCACGGTATAAATATACATACAGTTTATTAATCTGTTATATAACAAATATTTGTTATTAATAATATTAAATAAAGTATAATTAATTCAGAGAGTAATGTTAACTGAATTTATGTATGCCACCTGTACAACTATCAAGTAGAAGTAAAATAGTATATAGAAATATTAGTTTGTGTTATGTAATATATAACATACATTTTACACTGTTAAATATATTACTTTGTCAGTTTGTCTATGTTGTCTTAAATGACCGTGCCCTCGCACGCATGCGCATGTGCGCACACACACACACACACACATATTATTTATAACAATAATTTTGTTATTTTATGTTATTGTTCATTATAATTGATAGACTTGTATGAGATTATAATTGTAAAATGTTTAATGTAGTTAATGTCAATTAACATACTGTTCTTTATGTGAAGGTAATGTAAAAAGGTAGCTGGTGAATATAAATTACATTACCGTTGAAATTAATTGGAACACTTAAATTTTTCTTAATACACAGTTTATTAACAATAAAAATTACAGACTATTTATTAATTGTTGATGTGTCCTCCCTTGTCCTTTAATACCTCCTGACATCATTTAGACATTGATTCAACTTGTTCTTCACATGTCTTTTTCAGTCATGAGGAAAGAATTCCTCAGTTCAAAGAAGTGGAACCACTCTTCTTTGGAGTAAAGGAATATATTTATCAGGATTCATTCCTTCTACTGGAATCAATTGTCCAGTAATATGAAAGGTCATACAACCCCAAAACATTTTCTTTGGAGGATGTTCTAATGTTTGTAGGATATGAGAAGGTAATGTAACCTTATTTAGGCTTTTGCATACAAACTTTATGTCCCTGGACTTCAAAATGTATTTCATCAGAAAAGAAAATTCTTTTCTATTGTTCTACTGCATATTCCTTTAGCCCATTATAAATGTTTCTTGCACATTATTGCAGTAAGCAGTTGCCTTTTTATTGGTCAGTGTGCTCCATGACCAACTTCCCAGTGTGTTCATTTAACTACTTGAGTGGATGTCAACACCATTTTTTCTCATTTCTCTTTTAAATCTACAGCAGATAACATAGAATTAATTTTGCTTTTTCTGATTTATGAATAATCTATTTGAGGAGTGGTTTGCCGACCACATTTTCCTTCTCTTTTGGAGAAGAATAATTAGTATTTTTGAAATTGCTTTAAAATTCTATTTATAGTAGCCAAACCTACCTTATATTCTTCAGCAATCTTGCTCTGTGATATACTTGTATGTTGAGATAAAATAATAATTCTGCTATATTTTTGAGGTGACCATTTAGTTTGGTAAATGAATAACAAAGCTTAAAAAGTTATTGCACTATAATATTTGATAAAACATGCCAAACAATATGCAGAACACTAAACTCATTTGTACACTAACTGTCTAAGAAGTTATGTGTAATAGAAATATCTGGTAAGAGCAGCTACAGTGTTGCTAACTCTATTACAGAAATATAGCAAAATTCCCATAGTGTTCCAATTAATTTGAGCAGTGCTGTATGTCATTCTTTGTGAGTAGCTTTACTAGGCTGTATCTGTTTTAAAACAGGCATATTTCTACTTATTCTATATGATGGTTAATTTTTGCTTTATTACCACTGGATTATGATCAGAAATATTATGTATTTTGTTACGTGCCGGTTGAAAAAGGTGTGCTTACATTTTTATTAAAATATTAAAAATTGCAAAATATCCTATTTTTTCTCTTATTTCCCTAGATCACTCAATAACTGTTCATTTTAGAGAAAAGATTGAGTGAGAAAAAAGTTTTGTTATTAAATTTTACACACACAATATCATTGGTTGCAAATCTAAAAATATGTTATTACTGATGCAAAATACCACTCAAAAAAAAAAAAATTTATATATATATATATATATTTTGGAAATTTTTTTTTGAGTACTTATATTACGCATAGAACCTTCAATTTTTGTCTCAAAGAACCTTTCGATATAGTAAAGAATATGCCAAATTGAAGAAAATTGGATTTTTAAAAAAATCTCATTTTTCCAAATTGTGTAGAGTCTAAAATAAAGTCTAGATGCTTGAAAATTTAGTCACATATAAAAGAGAACTGCATTTTAAACAATTTAAATCTGTTAATTAGGAGAGAGCCTAGGAAATTGTTCAAACGTGCTTGCAATTTTAACAAACAAAATGATTGTTATTTTTTTTAAATCTATTTTGTGTTAGCAAAAAAGTTCAAATATCATTGGCAAATGTGAATTATTGTCAAATATCAGTCTATTAATTAAACAATAATAATTTATTCCATAAGTTGCACAATGGCAGTCAACTTTGATTGATTATATCTCCAGAGATAATTAACAACTGAAAACTTTTTTAAAAAATAAGTGTCTTTCCAAGTACTTTAAGCTGTGCTTTTTAAAATTAATAATTCATGAAGATATTCAATTTTTTTAACAGCAAAACAATTCCCTAGGCTCTTCTAATTAACCGATTTAAATTTTTGAAAATGCATCTGAAAGTATGAGAGCTGTTCTATATGTGATTAAATTTTCAAGTATTTAGAGACTTTGTTTCAGGCTGTACATAATTTGGAAAATCGCATTTTTTTTTTAAATCTGGATTGCAAAATTGTTGTGCAAAAGCTGTCAGACCAATTTTTTTGAAATTTGTCATGTTGCTTTATCAGATCAAAAAGTTCTTTGAGGCAAAATCTGAAGGTCCTGTGTATAAGTACTAAAGAGAAAAAAAACCAATAAATTTTTTTTTTTTGTTTTCATTTCTTGGACAGTTATTGCTATTTTTACATCAATAATATTGTATTTTTTAATTTTCAACCGATGATATGGGGTGTAAAATTTAATAACAAAATTTTTTTCTCTCTTTCAATCTTCTCTGTAAAATGAACAGTTATAGTTTTCTAGGGAAATAGGAGAAAAAAATGGATATTTTTGTGATTTTTTTTTTTACATTTTGTGTAATAAAAATTTAAGCACACTTTTCTCAGCTGGCACATAGTGAAATAATCATTTCTGATGATATTCCAGTGGCATTAAAGCAAAAATTAGCAATCGTATAGAAAAAGTCAAAACAAATACTGCCTGGACTATATATCTCAGCCAGTTTTTTTTAGTTCAAATATTTTGTACAAAAGTAAAGTTTTAAAAATGTATGTTTTTCATTATTTTTATTGTAATAGTATTATTAATATTTATAATTGCATAAAATATATTTTATAAACTATTTGGAATTTTTAAAGAAAAAGTACATTTAAACGAATGTGTTCTTCATGTCAATGCAATTTTCATAAATTCTTCTTTTAATTATACTAAATATTACATAACCCACTATTGCATTTGCCACTCTCATTTTATTGATGTTTTTTTTTTTTCTAAAAATTAACATAAAATATTGTTCAGCCAGTTAAATACCATCACGAAAAACAATTTCCAAGAAATGGCACCCTCATGGAACATGCAAAATATACTCGTATTTTTGTAGTAAATGGTATTTTAAGTAACAGAAAAATTAAGTTCATTGTTTCTGTACAGGTGTAACAGTATTCTACAAGAAATAGGTTACTATGAATTTGGACTGCATACTGTTACATTCCTACTGTCAAAAAAGTAACAATTCCATTCTTTATGTTGTTGCAGCCCTGCATATTCATTGCGCTGTAGAATTTTTGTTCTATTGCATAAGAAGACAAAATTGACAAATTGTTTCATTTATGTCAACTGTTTTTGGGTATTAGTATTAACTATCTGGAATTTGTGTTTTTCGTACTACACCTTTTCCTCATGGTTAAGTGGTAAAAGATGCTATCTAATAATAATTATTTAAGTAATTTTTTAACTAAACCTCTGGAAATGGCAAGGCTTTGAGGAAGATATACATAAGCAATTGCTAAACTGATTTCAACATGTTGTATGTGGCTCTGCATCTTAGATCAGGTGCTGCATCCAGTGATATAAAAAAATATTCGTAGTGGCAATTGTTGAAGAAGCTTCATTTAGATTGGAAGTTAGCTCAGGTGAAGTTTTTATTCCTTTTACTTTAAATTGTAGTTTGCTTTAATTAGTTCAAAATATTTTTCATTCTTTACAAACAAAATGCTTCATAAATACGATTAAAAAAAAATAAATTATGATCTCACTTTCATCATGTATACTGTGTTCAACATTAGCAATTGTAAATATCCTAAAAGTTTGTAAAACTGCTATCAGTGATAAAATAAGAGTACTGGGAATTTGATAATTTAATTGAATGAATAATTAAATTATCAACAACGCCATTTAAGTGGAGTCAAGATAATGCAAAAGCGCTCTTTTTCTGCTCTAATATTAAAAATACATTTAATTGGATTGCTACAGTTTGTACTTTTTGATTTTATAGCTACTTTATTTTTTTTTTTAGTTACATTACTTAAAGATTTTATACAAAGTGTATGTTATATGTATATAATATCTTGATAACAGATAATTTGTTTTTTTAAGGCTTAGATTACAAAAAAAAAAATAAATTTTACATATACTGTGATCATGTATAATAACACAAACAAGAAAAAATTACTTTGTTTTCAGTCAATTTAAGTATTTGTTAGGAAAATTTTTTATTGAATTCTTAAGTAGTGCATTTTGCGTTTTTATGAACCCTTTTATTTTAAAATAAAATGTATTCTGTAATATTACATTTTGCCTGCACCAAATCCAGTCCAGTCAAGTTAATTGAAAATCTGAGTTAGCTACATTAATGCTTTATAAATCATGTGGATATTTATTTTTCTATTAAACAAGTTTTAAGATTTCATGAAAAGATAATTAGATGCTTTATTATCTGAAGAATTAATATGGTACAACTTTGTTAAGCGAGTAAACAATTAAATGGAACTTCATTAATAATTAAAGCAAAAGGATCTTACAACACAACAAATTAAATACAAAAAAGTGGTACTTGAAATGTTACATATGTGTATGTAAAAAAAAAAAAAGGAAAGAATAATGTATAATGTACATCTCTGTAGTTCATTGTGTCAATAAACACAATGTCAGTTATATATATTACAATAATCTCATGTTTTTTGCATGTACATGGTGAAAACTTCTTTAGATTAGAGTCCTACAGTTAATTAGATTTCAGAGTTTACCAACTCTGAATGTTATCTCAATGAAATTATACTCTTAATAAAGTAGAAATAGATATTCATCGTTTTTTGTTTATTTTTTTATGATACTTCATTACTAGAACAAATAACTCAGCCTATATGTAGAAATACACATGAATTTGTAACAAGATGTATGTTTTCTATTTGTTGTATTATTTAAACTATTATTTTGTAAAATAAGGACTTTCTGGTTGTAAAATTTACTGACATACGTATATATATTTCATTTTATATATATATATATCAGTGTTTCATCTGTTGTCTTCATTCATCCTTTCTCAATCTCTTTGTTAAAGACAGGTGTAGTAAGATAATCTCACAAAACTGATCCATGTATCAGCTGATGCAGTACTAAGTTTTGCTGCTCATTTACAAATTGTCAAGATTTTTTAATGTTCTGGTAATTTCATTCAAAAATGTATGTTTTTCTTGCTGTGTAATCTCATAAATGTGCAGTATTTTTTCCTTTTTTAATTACAGTTAAATACTCTATTTTAGATTAACAGATTTCAGCTGTATTTCTTGATTACTTTATTCTCTCTTAGTAATATTTTAAAATAGATGGATGAATTTCATATAATTAAATGATGCTTTTGATTTTGGAGCACTTAGAATTTAAATATTATTACATTAATTTTTTTTATAATTTGGGATGTTATAAGTTCTGTAGTTATCTATT
>JAAAKQ030055483.1:0-28506 GCA_010016005.3 Zanna intricata | reverse complement strand
TATATTTTAGTAGAATGTAGTGTCTTTTTATTTAATTTATACAATGTATTTTTTTTATTATTTATTTTTTATATAATTCGTAGAATAAGACTGTCTGATATTTTTTGGATTTACTATATTTTTTGATTATATATTCACATATTGATATGTTATTTATTAATTTTCTTGGTTTTTAGTGTTATTGTGCTAATTTTATAATAATGTGACTAATTTTTTGAAAAAGATAGTATGGCCTGTTTGTAGTAAACATTTGTAAAGTCGATTGAGCTTACAAAATTTTATATGATGAAACTATTTGTATGCTGCTAACTCTTACTATTCAGAACACCATTACAGTAAAAAATAGTATATATGGCATTGAAAACAAAAAGTAACTATACTCATCCCTGATCGGATGTATTGGGTTACATACCATACGCTAAATCTTAATTTCAGCATCTGCATCCTTAGATATTAACATATGTGGTAATGCATCTGTTGCCTTCTGTGCAACTGTAATGCATCTGTGGTAATGCCTTCTGCTGATAACTGTGAAAAAAAATTTAAGTGTTGTCAGAGGCATTCCTGATCTAGAGGTCACCTTGTAAGACACAGAAGCTCCAAAAAGCAGGCAACCACAAAGACTCTTGGATCAGATAGTGATCCAAGGTGTGGCAACCCAGATCTTGCCTGATGCAGCACAATACAGAAACTACCAAAGTCAAATAGAATCCATGAGGCAGTAAGTCAACTGAGATGAGTTCACCTCTGGTTTGAAAATACAGCCTTCCTGTCTGCTCTCATAAGGGCTACTCTGCTCCCAAAATTCAAACCTCGAAACACTTGATACAGTGGATGTTTTGATATTATCTGTTATTTGTTTCAATGATATTGGTGCTAACTGCTGCTCCTGATAGGAGAGATACTTTATTGTTCAACAGACTAAGTGTGTATTCCCTGAATTTAGTCCCGGCATGAAAGCAATAATTCTAGATTAGTCATGTACTGACACTCGCAGTAACCCATACTTTAGTTTTGTTTGTATATTTAGAAGGTGAAATCTATCCCCCTCCAAGAAAATAAAAACATCTTAAGTGGCTTTTTTTTTTACAGATACATTAGTTTAGAACATTAAATGTGCCATCTAATAAATCAATCCTTTATTTGTTATTTTAATTTAAAAGCTCTTGTGTTATATGCAGTATGATAAACTGACAACTGTATCGAAAATTTAAAACCAAAATCTGTTGTTTTTTTAGGACAGTTAAACCCAACTTCCCAAGCTAAATTCAAATGTATCCAAAATTTAAAATATTCTCAGCAAGTAATAAACATGTAAGTTCATAGATCATTCTTTATTAAATAGACTGTTTCTATAAATAGTTTCTTTTACATATTTATTTCTGTAACTTAGAATTCTTTTCTTTATAGTTAAGTTATTATTTAACTATTACTAGTTTCAATGTACATACAGTATTATTTTAACCCTTTTTTATTTACTCAAAAAATGCAGTAAATAATTTCCTTAATGTAGTAATGTTAATGTTTACATTTGACTTAGGCTGGACCAAGTAATGATCAGATACTCAGAAATTTAACTGAATGATTATACAGAAAGTATCCAACTCATAAAAATGTTGACACGGCAGTTTCTTTCAGAGAAAATATCCAAACCACAATCAAAATCAGGCATGGCCAACAGTTTTTGCCTCTGGGCTGGATTAGAAAAAATTTTTTTTTTCATGGGCAAAACAAAATATTAAAATAAAAAAATTTTAGATACAAAACCAATTTTAACCACTATATCTTAAAAAATTAAATATATATATATATAAATGTTTAAATATATTAGCGTCATATTTCTAGCAAAGCACAAGAATGACTAAGTTAAATTGAATATTACCTGTATATCTAAAATTACTGTCTAGCATTCATTAAATTTTTTACGAGCCGCATAAATTCATTACGCGGGCCGGATTCGGTCTGCAGGATGTATGTTGGTCGTGCTTGATCAAACCAATTGTGCTTGTAAGTCTTAAATAAATGTTTACTTCATAGACACTAAAACAATGATGAAAAGTTTAGTCGATTAGCTCAATTCAAATTTCATGCGGGTAGCTGAATGCTTTCTGTATGACTCCACCCAGTTAATTTTTTATTAGCATTTTCTATCACCTATTTATCAATATTTTAAATTGAATTGTTAATAATTAAGGTAAATAAATAAAAATAGTCTCTCTTCATTTAGAATTATATCAAAGTTTTAGAGAGGTCTAATTTTTTTTTCTATAATACTATATAAATCTGAACTGCAGTAAAAAGAATTTTTTTAGTATTTCAAAATAAAAATTAATTAAATTTTTTTAGCTGAATTATTGCAATAGCTTAATTTATTTGTCACAGTTCTCATACAAATACATATTATAGAAAACTAAACACAAACAGTAGACCCATATATTATTGGAAAAAGTCTTAGTTTAAAAAAAACAGTTATGTCTTTTTTTTTTTAAGCAGCTATGTAAATAAACATCCATCTGTATAAACATAGATTATAACTGGTATTGAAATCTTTACTATTTCATTATCATTGCTTCAGTCTATTTTTTATTAAATTATTTTGCATTTTCTTCATATTTCAGTTTCCACTGTTAAATCTGTTGACTCAGTTAATGGATTATAAGTTTAAAACAAAATGTCTTAAGTTTAAAAGAGTACTAAACTTCTTTTTTGTTATACTTTTAAGAAATCACTTGTTTATATAATATTTACCTTCATAATTGCATTTTATATGTGATTTTTACAGTTTCAGTTTCTTTCTTTTTAAATGTATACTATGTAGCCAGCCACAAGCTTTGTATATTTGTAGGGTAATTGATCGGCAGATTTTTCAGACAAAGGAAAAGTCAATATCCCTCCTGCCTGTCTAGTTTTTCTTTGCCCTTTATCATTTTGGTAATTAAGTCTTCTACCTCCCTCCAAGTCTCCACTGAGGACAGAATATAGTTGCCTAAACTGTCAGGAGATAGACACCCAACTTCTGTAATCCTTCTCTCTGTTTCCCATCTTGGGCAGTAAAAAAGCATAGCTCCTCCGGTGAATCCTCACTTTCGCAGAAGGAGCAAGTAAATGTTTCTCTTAGCCAGAATCTGCACAAATAGGGATTGAAAAATACCAAATAGCCGTTTGGTAGGCCAAACCTATACCAATCAGGGATCTTCTGTGAGTTGCAATGAGTCTAATTCTGGTTGGATTTTTTACTGATCTTAACATCCCAGACAGGCGAGCTGTATAAAATTATTGACGTTATGGAGGTCACAATGACTCTCCTCTTGCTTACTTTAGATCCCATTTGGGACATCATTAAGCCCCTCAGAGTTTTGGTGGCTAAGTCAGTCCTTTGGCACAAGTATGTTATATGATCGGTGAAACTGAGATGTCTGTCAATCACAATGCCGAGGTATTTAACCCTGCTAACACCTGGGATCCTCGTTCCTTGTATGTTTAGGGCTAACTCCCTTATCCGCCTTTTCCCGGTGATCAACAATAGTTGAGACTTCTCCTGTGCTATACGCAGCTTGTTTCGTATCATCCAGTTATCACAGCTAAGGCCTCGTTACCTTGGTCCATTATTTCGTCTTCATTCTTGCCTGAAATCATAAGCGTCAGATCATCAGCATACACAATGATTTCCGTCAATTCTGGCAGTGGGAGCCTCAATACACTGTCGAAAATGACATTCCAAATTAGTGGCCCCCACCACCAAGCCCTGAGGGACACCTCCACATATTTTCCAGTTTAGTGTACCCTCTAACATCCCAATGTATGTCCACCTTTCGCTGAAGTATTCAGACATTTGCTTTATGAGGTAACTGCTAATTCTCCTATCCTTCAAGGCCGTGAGTGCAATGTCTCAAGGGACCAATCCAAAGGCGTTCTTCATGTCAAGCAGCACCAACGCCGGAATGTCCCAGGTCCTCCAGGTTCCCCTCTTCTTCTCCTTTGCCCATGGAACAACTTTTTGCATAGCATGCAGGGCCGACTTCCCTTTAACGAAGTCAAACTGATTCTCATGCAGCCCCTCGTCAATATCTATCTCCTCCTACACTGTACAACACACCACCCTTTCCATAACTTTGGCAGCAGTGTTCAGAAGGCAGAGAGGCCGCACCTCCATGTGTCCATTCTCACCTCCCTTTTTAGAATGAATACTGTGCTTGCCGATCTCCAATTTACAGGGAAGGAATCTGTCTCCAACTGTTGGTTGTTATACATTGCCAGGACTTGTGCTGGCATCTTCTTTAGTGAACCTTTGATTATTGTAGCCTGGATACCATCCGGTCCCGGACTACTTGTATTGCGCAGTCTTGTTACCACCGTCTGTACTTCACTGAGTGTGAAATTCTGCTTATCAAACTTTGTTGGTGGTTGCATGACTACTTCCTCACAGGAGAACACCCTTATCATCACGTCTTCTGCATCTCTTTTCGGTAGGATAGGCAATCTCCTCTCCAGCTTCTTGGTAACACAAATTATTCTTGTAAGCTAGGCCCCATGGATCGTTTTCTAGGTCCTTGCAGAGCTTTCTCCATTTGGCTCGGTTCGCCTCCCTGATTGCAAAGTTAAGGTCTTTGCGCTTTGATTGATAAGCCACTAGGGCTCTTCATCCAGCATATTTCTACATAGTCTTTGCACCCTTCTCCTGTACCGCATCAGCTCATTATGAAGTGCACTTATTTCTTCAGTCCACCGGTACACCCACTTCTTATGTGTTTGCACACTAAATATTCTGTTCATTTTGTCTGTGATAGTATCACTGAAGGACTCAGTAGTGATCTGTACTGTGCCCAAGCTTGCATATATTTTATTCACCAACCTGTCTGTTTGAGCATCTGTTAAACTCCGTGGTTTAAATGACACCCTGTGCCTAAGAGAGGGATCTATCATTGTAAGCAATACAGCCAGGTGGTCACTGACAGTCTCCTCTTCTAGTACACTGATTCGACAGTCGAGTAAGTCCCATCTCTCATCTGTTATAATCAGGTCCAATACGGATGAGTGTCTTCTCGCGTGAGGAGTCGGAGTGGGGGTCATTCAAACAATGAAGCCCAGCCTGCAGGATTAGTTCCACCAATGCGTCGCCTCAACAATTGGTATAGTCACTGCCCGTTGCTGTAGATTTGGCGTTGAAATCACCAACAAGTATTTTCTTAGTGGTTCCCCTGATTAAATAATGCAGTCTGTGTATATACTGCAGGAACTCTTCATGTTTACGGTTCGGTGTTATGTAAACTCCTATAATGATTGCTTCCACTAGCTCTATAGCGATTATTCCCTTATCTCTCTTGTATAAACGCCAGGCATAAGACCCTGAGCAATCTTTCACAGCAACGTCTCTGTGTGTGTGTCGGCGGTCCAAGAGGTTTTGGCAGCTGTAAATCGATTCGGCTTAGTTTTAACAACAAAATCAATGCCGTGCACCCTTATGATCTCCACAAGGTCGTAGGAGAGGACACTTCTGTTCGCATTTGTTAAGAGAATTCTAGTCATTGTGTCGTGTCAGCGCTTCCAAGCCTCCGGCGTCATGTAAACTTCACTGCCTTACCTCCCTGCAGTCAATTATGTAGTGTCCCTCTTTACCACAGGCGAAGCAAGCTCTGCTACGATCAGGTGTTTCGCATTTGCTCGCTCTGTGGCCCTGGGCCCAACATCGGAAAAACCTGTCTATTTGTTTCCCTAGGAAGACTGCAAAACCCATCAAACTTTTATTCTTCCAGCCCTGCAGAACTGTTCCGCTTCGTTACGGGGCAGCAGCTCTGTGGCAGTCTTAGTGCTGCCAAAAGACTCATACCTAGTGATTCCGGTTAACTGTTCCAAGTTCATCGCGGTGACCTTGGTTATTGCTTCAGCCACAGCTTCAAAAGTTGATAGGGCGTCAATATCTTTTAATATTACCGTCTTGATCCTGTATCTTCTGATACATGACACCTGAACCTCCGGCACTGTGTCCGCTATCTTCTTTCAGAAGTTTTGCACGTAAGCCCCTTCATTTCTTACTCATATTAAGACTTCGCCCAACTGGCCCTTTCTAACAGATAATATTTCCGGGGATTCACCTTCTTAAGGATATCCGTGAAGCTCCCCCCTGTGACTTAATCGCCACTGTCTGAGTTGGGGGACCCTGCGGTCTTTCTGCCGATTGAGAACTCTCCTGAGTGTGTTCCATGTGTACCTTAATGATTTTGTTGTTTTTCCTTCCAGCATATTTGATCAGTTTTTTGGCTAAAAAGCCTATGCTATCTCCCGGCACACATAGCATGAATGTGACATCGTTTTGATATAACTTGCTCAAGCCACATTTTAAGTCTGTTATGACCTTCTTTGTTTCTTGAGAGGCATCAGTAACTATTACATAATGCACTTTGGCCTCCTCCATAACTGCATCCCCAATTAATACGTCTGTTTGGAGCCTAAAGGACAACCCTCATTTTATTACCTCCCACCAAAGCTCTGAGGTGAGGGAGTTTCTACTTAACTTTAAGAAGGAAAATCCATCCAGAGTGGTCATATCAATAATCGACACTGGGTAAATCCCCACATAGTCAGTGATCTCGCCAACTTCTTCAATATGTTGAAAGACATCCTTCAGCCATCGTTAGGAGTTCCTCCAATTCACCTTCACTTAGTTCTTTTTGCAATGACTGGTTGATACTCTCCTTCTGCATCATGCCCACTGTCTGTGTACACTTGTCCCACATACTTCTTGTAACATTCCTAGTTAGGAGTTGCGACTTGTATCCCACAATTTGCCTGGTGAGGCCATATAATTCTGTCTCAACTTGTTTCACTTCCCTCTTTGTGTTTTTGTCTATTTTTTGGTGGAGAACACCCGCAAATTCCTCCAGTCTGTCATTCAATAATATTATCTCGTCCTCTTCCTCACTATCATCCAAACTGAGGGGACATCTCCACTTCCTATCCTCTCTCGATCGCTGATCACTCCTTTCTGAAGTTTCCCTACTCGAGGCTTCTTAACTTGTACTCATTATCTCCATGATTTCTTCCCTGTTTTCAGCCACAGCCTCTCACATTGCTCTCACATTGGGAGCGAGACAACACTGTTCCAGGTTGGAATGGATCCATAATGTCTCCAATCCAATTTTTGACTTTATCTCCGTCCCCTGAAGTGGGACGAGAAAATTAATTGCACCACTGTTTTCAGTGCCAAAAATCTAATGAAATCGACTACCCACATGGCCAAAATAAGGGGGAGCAATTTTGGGGGGTCGGAAAATGTATTCACCCAAATCCAGAGCAGGATAGTGGAGGGGTCGGATCGATGGAGATCTGAGGGGAGAGGAACAGGAAATTAAGGGTTTGGGAGATATACGAGTTTAAATATGTCCCCTTATAATGCCACACTCAACACTTAAGAAAAAGTTTCACTATATAACCATGACTAAAATTATTCTAAGTCCTTGTTGTAAACAAGTGATGTAACATTCAAGTCTATATTGGTTATATGTCTTTATAAAAGAGAAAATTTGCTTTATAACCTAATATGTGTATTATTAAAAGTTATATATCTTTCTTATACACTATCCAAATAACACCTTATTTAACACTAACGCTCTCCATAGTCCATAAATCAGTCCAAAACTATAGAATCCAAGAAATAAAACCCATAAACCACCCTAATGTGTTAAACACTACACATTCTCGATGGAACTGAATTCCATCAGGAAAAACTGAAATTCTTGTCAGTCCGTTATCCAAAAATCTTGTAATTTCACAGAAATGTCCACAATGATTCCACCAACTATTACCGTCCAATGTATACTAATAAAAACACCAAAAACCAACGAAAAAACCACTGTAAGAGAAGCTGTAGCAGAGCCAACTGCACACTATGAGATCTATCTCTCGACTTACTTAGTATTATTTATTAATTTTACACATTTCTAGTCGATGTTAGTATTTATTTCACCTTATGTAAAAATTTGTTTTTTCAAACAGGCTGACAGAGGACCACACAAATTTCATTTCTATTCCTTCTGTTCTAATTTTTCTTCTCTCCTCCATAACTCTTTCATTCTTTCTTTATACTGTGTTTTTCATTCTTCTGTGTAGCATGATCTCTTATTTCTTTTTGCTTTCACAATAAAATATTCCACAGATTCTTTCTCTAAATTTTTTTCTCTTGAAATATTTTATTTCTATATTTGCTTTTTTAGGTCTTCCTTTACTTTTTTTGTGAACGAGGACAATGTTTTATATTTCCAAAATTTATTATAAGTAAATTTCTTTATTTGACTTCATTCTGTATCTGTCTTTCAGTTTTTAGAAGTGATTGTAGATTTGTTATATTGGAGGTTTCTGTCTGGTGCAGGATTACTTGTTACAGTACTGCATTTCTATTTTGCATTTATGAATAAAGAATATTTATTAATTTAAAAATTATTTTAAATTACACTTAGCAACTTGTGGTTAGGTTATTTTAGCTCAGAAATTGGTAAAAAAAATTGATACAGACACTAAATTACTGATTAAAATAATACTAGATTTTGATAAAGAGATATAAGAAATCATACCCGATATTAAATTTACCGGTAAATTGTTTATATATTTATAAATATTCTAAGTTGCTCATAAATATTAAAAAAAAAAAAAACAGAAATTTCTGAATATTGACAAAAATATATGATCTCTTAGAGCTATCGCAGTGTTTCTTGCATTCTGAATATATTACACTATATATTTTGTAACCATAATACTATTAGTTCAGTACATCTATTCCTTAAAAGTATAGAAATATAATTTATTTTCAAATTTGTTATATTTTAGTAAGAGTAACTCAAAATTTAATCGGTTTTTTGGCATTATTTACTTAAAACAGTAAATTCATTTTAACACTATTTTTATTATTTTTTTAAAAAGTATGAATTTCTAGTATAAAAGAATTTTTTTTCACTTTTTAATTGATAAGATTTCATTATCATTTTATTGAAATCGATGAGCAATAAATATATTAGAGCACTACAATGAGTTGATTATATTTTTTTATAGGGAAAATAATTTGATTTAAAAAAAAAAATTTACTGGGCAATATTTTAAAAAACTGGCATATTTAAAAATATTATTACACATAATTAAAAAATTATAACCTAAGTAATTCAGTTTAGTGTTATTGTTGTATGAAAATGCTTTTAATCAATAATGTAGTCCAATGTACAAAGGCACTCATATGTTCTACTACCAAGCATTAATTTTTAGTTAGAAATATCGAATACAATACAAATATTTTTTCCTTCCTAATGTTGTTATTCAAGTTCACAATAGCTGTCGTAATACAGTAGAATTGTAAAGAATGTTTAAGCAAACACTTTTTTTCATTGCCTGATTCCACCCTAAACTGTCAGGTGTTTGTGACTTTTTAAATCAAAATTATTCCTTGAGCTCTGCTTGAAATCTTTATAAGCTTTTACTAATTCCCCAATAAACAATTATGATCATCGCATTGAAAGTATTTATAATTCATTTTTTTTGTATGAAAAACACTTTGTAACATTTAGGATATTACTGCTTATGTAGTTTTATTCTTGTGGACCAGCCGTGTCTAATGTTTTTCTAATTTTATTGCATTTCGCAGTGAAATAAATTTTAATTACTCGCTTTCTATTGAAAATTATATACAATGCGTTCTAAAAATTAAAAACTCATCCTCCATGTTTCAAAAGAAAAAATGTTGGAGATGAGTTTATACTTATATTTAAGTATTTTCTTAAAACAATTATGTGATGTTCTACAGGCGCCTTTATTTTCTCTCAAAAAGAAAATGAACCGCATCCCAAACAATCTTATCGTTCCATAACCTGAGGGGCTGGAAAATAAAAATATTAGCGATATTATATTATTGTTAATATCAAATCCATGTTTAATTGCTATTTCTTGTATTTCACAGAATTTAAGTAACTCGTAGTGTAGTTTTCATTAAGTTTAATAAGATAACTGACATGAATCGATCGAATTGGCAAAACCACTTTGAAAATGTAGTAATTAAACTGTTGTAGAATTAGCCTGTACATTAAACCTAGAAGACTGTCTGGAGTAAATTTCATTATTCTTAATTCCTTTACATAGTGTAACTTTAAAAATGTTTCTTTCTATAAACACTTTTTACCACCATTAATAAATATTAAATATATGTTGGTCCAACAAATAGCTAACATGCCAGTTGGTAAAGATGGGCCTCATGCAGCTCCAAGTTATTACCTATATTATATTACTGGAACCATTTTGAAAATTGTTTAATTAAACAGTTATAGATTAAGTCATTTATTAACTGTAAACTTAAAAATATTAGCAAAACTGACAAGGAATCATAGTATAATATTAAACTTCTGTGGATGTTTAATTCATTACCCAAATAATATTAGGATTTAATTTCGCCAGATATCAGTTAAAATTTATGTATTGATTGTTAAAACAGATGTATTTATATTCTTTATCTTAACTTTGTGATAAATAAATTACAGTTTTAAGTTTGTAATAAATTTTATATTATTAAAAAGAAACACCAATAGTTAAGGTTAATTTTTTTTAGTTTGTAAAACTTCTACATCATCCTTGAACTAGTTTTAATCTATTTGCTTGTAGTAAATCATTTTTGTTAAGTTTAATTTAAATAATTGTGTCATGGTAATAGTGCGGATGTAAGGGATAAAACATTTGTATCATGTTTACCATTGTGTCAGCACTAAACTTGTTGATTAATTATCATAAATTTTGTTCACAGTTGTTTTTATCTGTTTTAAAAAGTGTTACAGAGGTAATCTGCAATGGAATGATATATTCCATTGTATACTTCACATTTTATATATTACTATTGTTGTTAACTAAATTGAAATAATTACTGATTTTTGTTTATCATAATTCTTGTTTTTAAACGGTTTTATTTAACCACTTTAGTGTTTAATTAGTTTCATTTTGGATAATTTAATTTACATCTGTGTACTCTTAGCACAAATGTATGTGGGGTACTGGAAAAGCTGTTTTACTCATACAGTAATGTCTTAATTTTTTCAGTATATAATAATTTTTGCTTTTTTTTTTTGTTATGACTTCATGAATTACTAAAATTACAAATTATTTATAAAATGTAACTTGTTGACAGGCATTTTGATTTTTTTTTTTATATTCTGCACTTTTTGTTAATATCATTATGTATAAACACTTTTATTATTGCTACATATATTTGTGGAATGTTACTGTCACTTTTCAAACCTTTTTATATATTTTTATTCAAGTCATATAAAAGAAATTTTGTGAAACAACTTTCTTACAAGATGAGTGAATTGAGTGGTTAGTTTTGAGATTATTTTTCAATATGCATACCTACATTAGACTTTAATCACTATTCTAAAATTTATACTTTAAATTGGTAAGTAGTTTGGATTGCAACTGTTAACATACTATGAAATGTTATAAAAAGAAAAGAACAATTATCAGCCAGTAACTTTTATGTTGAGCATAAGTATAGTAAGTAACGTTAGCCTCTGTATAGTTCTTCTTAGAGATATTTAAATGATTTCTCAATTCAAATTTTATCTTTGATATTAGAGTAGTAAAGCTAATTGTTCTATATTCTTCACATTTATCTGCTCCTGCTTTCTTTGAAATCATGACAATGACACTCTTTTTGAAGTCTGATAGAACTTTATTTCATATAATCTATCTATGGCTTCTTCGCCTGCACTCCGCAGTAATTCTGCTGGTATCCCATCTATCCCAGGAGCCTTTCTGCCATTCAGATCTTTTAACGCTCTATTAAACTCAGATCTCAGTATTGTATCTCCCTTTTCATCCTCTTTGACTTCCTGTTCTTCCTCGATAACACCAGTTTTTAATTAATTTCCTCCATATAATATATTCCAAATATACCTAAATATAGGTATATTCTTAATATACCTTTATATATTAATATATTCCACCCACCTATCAACCTTTTATTTTATATTATAAATCAGTATACCATCTTTATTTAACATATTGTTGGCTTTTAATGTATGTACCACAAAATTCTCCTTTACTTTCCTGTATGCTCCGTCTATTTTACCAATGATCATTTTTCTTTCTACTTCTGAACACTTTTCTTTTGCTAATTTGCACTTCCTGTTTATGGTATTTCTTATCTGTCAATAGTTCCATTTCCCTTCTTCATCACTAGCATTCTTGTACTTTCTACGTTCATCCATCACCTGAAATATATCCTCTGATATCCAAGGTTTTCTACCAGTTATCTTTGTTTAATTCGCTTCTGCTGATTTAAGAATTTCCTTTTTAACATTCTCCCATTTTTCTTTTATATTTTCTACCTTATATTCTCTACTCAGACCTCTTGTGATGCCATCCTTAAAATTTTTTTTACCTCCTCTTTCTCAAGCTTCTCTAAATTCCAACGATACATCCTTTTATTCAGGTTTTTAAACCCCAATCTACATTTCATTATCACAAAATTATGGTCACTGTCAATGTCAGTTACAGGATATCTTTGCAATCAAGGTTGATTTCTAAATCTTTGTTTAATGATAATGTAATCTATCTGATATCTTGCAGTATCACCAGATTTTTTCTATATGTATATTCTTCTATTATGATTCTTAAAATGGATGTTGGTAATTACTAAATTATACTCAATAAATTTAACTACTAAATTCTAAATCTAGTAGTTAAATCTAAATTTAACTCAATATGTTAAATTGAGTATTCGTCTCTTTCATTCTTTTGCCCATCCCATATTCCCCCACAATATTTCCTTCCTTGTCTTTATTGCATTCCAATCTCCACCTATTATACAATTTTCATCCCCTTTTACGTGTTTAATTGCTTCATCAATTTCTTCATATACACACTCCGCCTCATCATCATGCCAGCCTCTGTGGCCGAGTGATAGCGTCTCAGCCTTTCATTCGGAGGTTCCAGGTTTGAATCCCGGTGAGGCATGGCATTTTTCACACATGCTACAATTCATTCATCTCATCTCTCTGAAGATACACTTAATTGTGGTTTCAGAGGTTAAAAAAAAAATCATCATCACGGGCACTTGCAGGCATACAAACGTTAACAATCGTTGTTAATGTCTGTTAGGTTAGATTTTGATATTATCCTTATTACAATCACTCTATTGCTAAGCTGTTTTAAATACTCTACTCCCATCCCTATCTTCTTGTTCATTACAAAACCTACTTCTGCCTGTCTTTATTTGCTGCTGAGTTAATTATTCTAAAATCACCTGACCAAAAGTCATTTTCCTCTTCCCATTGAACCTCACTAATTCCTATTACATCTACATTTAACCTATCCATTTCCCTCTTTAAATTTTCTATCCTACCAACCTTTTCTAGATTTCTAACATTCCACGCTCCAACACTTAGAATGTTATTCTTTAATTTTCTGGTGATCCCTTCCTTAGTAGTTCCCACCTGGAGATCCGAACGGAGGACTAGTTACCTCCTGAATTTTTTACCAAGGAAGGCGCCTCCATCTTTGTTTTTGAAAATGTAGAAATCCACATTTTCTTGGAAAAAATACAGCTGTAGTTTTCCATTGCTTTCAGCTGTGCAGTACTCAAAAGATTGAGTTAAATTGCTATGGCTATTTAAGTCCTCCTGACCTACGTCCTTAACAGCTACTGAAAGAGTGCTGGCCCTCTTTCAGAAATCATTCCTTAGTCTGACTCTCGACAGATACCTCTCCGATATGGTTTTACCTTCGGTCCAGCTACTCTTTATTATTGAGCACGCAAGCCCCCTCACCATCAGCAGATCTCATGATTCGTAGAGGGAGACCTGTTATTTAAAAATCACATAACCTAATAATAATTATTTGACACTAAAGAAAAATAGTTTTTTAAACATTTTTATGTTCAACACAGACTTTAATTTTACATACAAAACGATTTTGTTTTTTTACCTTTATTTCTTGGGCAAATCTAACATCTTTCTTGTTTTCCAAAACTTCTTCTATATTTTCTTCGATACTGACCGACTTCATTATACCTAACTTCAGGTTGGTAGAGGTTTGTTTAGTCATTCTTTTACATATTCATAAGTCAGCTGCTTACCAAGGTTTTTCAAAAATTTTGGTTTAACAGGATGACCTCGTTGAAATAGAAGCTGGTGTTCACACCAGCGTTGTCTAGCATACCATAAATGTATTTCAATGGCCATCTTCTGAAACAGTGTAGGTATGAATCAATCAGTCATGAGAATCAACTCCAGTTTTGTTTCATTGTTAAAGTTAATTATTTCTGGTTTTCTACTTTGTTCAAGCACAGTTTTGTCAGAATGAAAAGTTGATAGCAGTATTACTCTTTTCTTTTTTTGAGCTATAAGAAACTAGTTTTCTGCCGGTCAAAAGCAAATTTTGAAGATCCAACTTCAGTCTTTCTAGATGGTAAAAACGATCATGGAATCTGCTAATACGATCATATCTTGTAAAGTGCTAAGAGCAGATATACTATGATTTAGCATTTCTTCTCCTACTGATACACTAGTAAAATAATTGTCCTCAGTAAAATTGCAGCCAGTGCCACGAATACACATAGTTAATTCTTGAACAACTTTGGCTGGTATTTTCAGTTGAATGATTTTTACCTACATCAGGCAAAGCATCAACCATGTAGAATGTCTTAGAATCACACAAACTGAAAAATTTTAAAACATATTTATTAGGTTTTGAATCTCATGTAAATTCTAAATTTACAGTTCTTGTATAAACCAAGAAACATTTCATCTACTGTGCAATATTTGTGTGGTGAATAATTGGCTTTATAGATTGACACAAAGCTTTCCCAAATTAAACTGAATGGAGCAAAATTATCATTTTTGTTTTGAGTTTCTTTATCATCAAAAGTAAACAGTTTATCAAAAACTGAAAATGCATTTCAATCATAATGTAATGAAATATAGGATTACTGAACTTATGCGATCATATTTCATTTGTACTAAGACCACCACATTTTAATGACCCAGCAATATACAGTAGATTGATTAATGCATTAACTTTGTTTTCATTAGTCTCTCCAATATACCATTGTACACTAGCATAATGTTCTTTCTGTTTTTTAATTTCATCATTTGTTTAACTTACTATGGTACTCATTATCTGATGAGGAAGTAAAACATCTCAAGCTTATTTTTCAGTAGTAATATTTTTTGCCTGACCAGCATTTACTACTAGACAAACAACTATGTTTCTTTTAATAGTATGTCTTCAAAATGCGGATCAGTGCTCCATCTATATCCATCCTTTCCTAATATTAATGCACCACAAGATGCAATCAGTCGAGTGTTGGAATATTGTCCTCATCACTAGAAAATGAAATTTTGTCTTCTCTATCAGACTGGATTCATAATAACAAATGAAAAAAAATAACACCAACTTTAACATGAAGAGGGGTTTCACAGAATCCTGAAGTACGATTATATTGTAACATGGGCAACAAAACTGAAAGCAGAACTAGTATATTTGAAGGTCAAACAAGCATAGAAGACTAGCTGGACATGCAGCGAAATCTATCATGCACTGTTTAAAACACAGATAAAAGATGTAGTGAGGTACTAAGGAACCCCTCTTTGCATTCCAGGATTAATAATTTATTTTTACAAAAATATTTGCAGAAAAGAGAGAGCTTACTAAACTATTAACTGTTTTTTCATCACTGGTAAAAGATTGAAATCTACAATCATTGCAAACATTTAAGTTATTATGAGGAATTCATGGTTTAGAAAGATTTTTATGGTTCTTTCCCAATATTACTGAGGGGTGCACCTGCTACAAAGTTTTTATTACACCCTAAATGGTAATAACTGATATTCTATATTGTATTATATGAGAATTTAGAGTTTAATTCCTAATATTAAAGTGTTATGCAACAATTAATGCTTTAAGTATAGATAATCACTACTGTTATTAAGATCACCCACTTTCTTATTCATCTATTACTCTGACTCAATTGTATTAAATTTACAATACCATTTTCATAGATTATACACAGTTGGTGATAAATCTCAATTGATGCTGTTTTTTTCCCTAAAAAAAAAATGTAATTTTTTTTTTTTCACCTCCAGAATCACCATTAGGTTATATCTTCAGAGGGTGAGATGAACAAATTGTAGCGTGTGTGAAAAATGCCATGCCTGACTGGGATTCGAACCCGGGACCTCCGGATGAAAAAAAAAAATGTAATAACTGATTACTTATGTAGAGACATTTTGTACAGTATCCGTAATTCATCTGCCTAAATCAGGAGAAAAGTGAAGTTTGGCTTGATTAATGGCTGTACTTTGCATTCAGGACTAAATTTAAACTATGCATTAGCTAAAATTTGCGTCGTAATCTGTAGTAGATTTGTGGCAGTTGAAATTGGAACTGTATTTTCTGATTTCAACCATAATTTCTATTTATGATCATTGTATCACTCAATACTTTATTCTCTTGTATTCTAATTATGTATTCAAAGTATAAGGGTGTAATGTTTATGTAATTCAGGATGATCTATGAACGTAAAAATAACATTTGAAGGATTTAATTTTTAATATAAATTAGTAATTTAATTAATTTTTTATATTAAAATATTGTTTTTTTTTCTAATCTTTAGGTTATTGTAAAATTTCAGTTAAATATTTTTACTTACAAGAGTATAAAATAAAATATTTTGTGGCGATGATCATTTTTAAAAGTGAACTTTAATCAATAATAAAAGTTGTTGCTTTGTGTCCATTTAACTTGCTGTCATTTTTTTTTTTTTTTTTTTTTTGTTTTGTTTTCAGGGTGAAAAACGCTTGATAAGTGATAGCTGAATCTGATCTTAATGTTATTTGCTGATCAGTCATTATAACTTGTTAGCAGCTATGTCAGCAGAAGTTAGCATGGATTTTTGTAGAATATTGAAACTAATTCTGTATTTTGAAAATCCAGGGCATATCTCTAAATGTAAATACTGATAATGCGTGCCGCATAAAAATATGAGATTCATTATCATTTAATTTTAACATTTAAGTTTTAGATGGAAAAATTAATTAAAAGTGCTGAAAAAAAAATGTTAAGTCATTAGTGATCAATAAGTTCTGTGGGGGTCCATATATTGAAAAAGACTAATTGATTTTTTATTTCACAATCAGGGAATCAAATTCA
This sequence comes from Zanna intricata, assembly GCA_010016005.3. NCBI lineage: Eukaryota > Metazoa > Arthropoda > Insecta > Hemiptera > Fulgoridae > Zanna > Zanna intricata. Next base: position 11,334 of record JAAAKQ030055483.1, on the reverse strand, counting down.
TTAAAGGAAGCCATCAAGTATGTGGCTGATTATGAATCATATATATGGAGAATATAAATATATAATAAACATTTTTGTCCACATGATGCATTAGATATTATCCAGTAATCTGTAATTTAGTGAAGGACTAGTCATACTCTAAACACTTTGCTAATATAGATCTCAAATGTCATACAGGTTTTAAATATTACCTGATTTTAGCATTGAGGTGGCACAAACTTGCCTTAAGGAAGATGGTTTTTACATACATTAATCCCTACATTTAATTAATTGCTCCTCTAAGATATAAAACATTTACTTTGCATAAACAAATTATGTTTCCAAACATAAAAAGTTTAATTTTACATCTTTTCGTCATTTATGGTGTCATTTTAATAATTGGCCAATTATTAACATTGCCAAAAGATTATGGTAAAAATATTATTTTCATAATATATTATGAACAATGTTTTTGTTTAGCTTGTACCATTTCACAATCTTTATAGTTAAAATCTACACCTCTGCAATTGTATTTTAAGTAAATAATATTTTTATTGTATCTTAATCTCAGATGATAGTAGACAGAAGTCATGCATAATAGCAGTGATATTTTTTATTTTCACTTGCTCACTAACTAATTGTAAATAAATTTACAATGTAAGGATGTTAGTTTGGGTTTTGTTAACTAGTTCCCAGCTAATTTTTTTTACTATTCAGTATCTTATCACAATTCTGTGAGACAACAGAATACTGTTATTCGTCTATATATATATATAAAAGAATATGGTTGTGACTGATTCATATTCAATGGCCACCAAAAACTACTGAAGATAAATTGATGAAAATTTGTATATGCTGTTGCCAAATGGTTTCAACAGCATGTAGCATCTTAGAAACTTGTTGTAACCTTGAGAAGGGCTGTTTGGAATTTTGTAGATACCCTGAAAAGCGTCATTTATGCGTTGATGAGGTTACCTCTGAGAAGGACTTCTGGTCTCCATCATTGTCGGCTTGGTCAGTTGGTGGTAATCAGGAGTTGCAGCTCGTTCATTGGAATTGGACTGAGTTTTCTGTCAGTGGCAGTCGGGTTCCCACTACAGTGTTTGCTATAGCGGTAAGTGCTAGAGCCAAAACTGAAATCAATTAGTGGTTCCTGTACTGCCCAAACTGTTGCTGTGAAGAAATTAAAACACATTGATAGTTTTTGAAAATTGAACAGGCGCTTTAGTTTTTATTTATCATTATTATTCTCACAAGCATGAGTTTAATTAACACAAGTGGTCCGAGGGGCAGAGCCTCGTAGCTAGACAGGAAGGGCGAGAAGCGAGCCCGGACTGGCTGAACATTTCCTGACCATGACAGGAAACGCAAGTTTTCATGGCGTGGGTGAAGCTGCAGCAGAGATGCTAGTATTTAACAAAATCAATTCTATTTTTTTTCAAAATTTGCATCATTTTATGAAAACTACAGTAGAATTTAAGTGTTAAATCTTTACATAATAAACACAATAATCTTGATTTTGATGGAAGAGTAAAAAAATAAACTTATCAAATATTAGAAGATATGCAGAGCACATTAATTACTTTCTTTTTTATTTTATTTCTTGAAGGTAATTCATTTTTTAAGCAGTGTCAGTACTGTGGTCAATGGTCACTTCTAAATGCTGATCAGCATGCTGTTATCCATCCAACAGTTAAGTATAGCCGGTATTGTTTTAATTGATACCGCCTATAGGAATCAGTTTATTAAATATTGATTTGTCTTCTGGGATCTTATCCATACTTAGTCTTTTATATTCCACTACCTTCTTGTCAGAGTTGTTTCTGTTATCGCAGAATGATCAGATTGTTACTTATGCAGATTCAGTTTAACATTATTGAACATCAGGGATATTAAAAAAACTATATTTTTGAGTAAAAGAATTTTAAAATTAAAATTTTGAATTTTGCACCGTTATGTATGGAATATTTCAATCATTGCCAGAGATAATTTTTTTTCTTAAAATAATTTTTGGTTATTTTCTTTAAACACTAATAAGTATGAATAGTAACAATGAAATATAAGTTAAGATGTAATAAAATGTTTTTTTTTTTTTCAGATTATTCAAGAATTATGTAACTCTCTAATTTGTACATTGTATGTAGGGATTAGTTTAATTATCACATGATAGTGAAAAAAAAAAAACATATCTGCTACATAAAACATTTTTATAAGATAAAAAAAAAATACTAGTTGTTTGTATGAAAATCACTTTAATTTTTTTAAGTCCTGAAACTAATAACAGTTATTTAGAATAGTCTTCTCTTGATTAATAGTTCTATTTTTTAGGTTCTAATAATTTTGTTTGGGTTAAATGGTATATCACCAGATTTTTTTACAAGCACTGAATAGTATGTAACAGCATTGACTGCTTGTTAATTAGCTTTTACTGCTTTTTTTTAAATATATCAATCAATATCATTAAAACCTTTATCCATTTTTTTTTTTTTTTTTTTTTTACATTGTACATGATAAATCTGGATGTGGTACAATATTCTGTCTGTAAATCCTCTGCAGATTTACTGAATCAGGACTTGTAGCCCATGTGTAACTGCATTTATTATTTGTGTAGATATTTTATGCACATCCCTGGATTGCCAACCCAACGTGTGTTAATTAGAATGACTACCATAACACAGTAGCTCGGAACTGGTCATAACTGTTGTTGTATACATATATTTGTATATATTTTTTCTTTAAAATTAAGAAATTTTCACACAATTCAGAAAATGTATTCTTAATAAATATGTATTAAAATTAATCACTTGGTTTTTATAACAATATTTTATCAGTGGTGTGTAATGTCATATTAAGAAGAGTTACAATGAAGTAAAGTAGTATCACCAGTAGCAAAAGTGAGGATTATGTAATACTTAAATGACCTGTGTTACATTAACTGATTTTCTATATTACTGATGATAAATAGATTTGTAAAATAAGCGAAAACAAAAAAATACTATTAATTTCTTATATTATAGAATTCAATCCCCCCCCCAAAAAAAAATGCAATTCTACCTCACTTATTCATGTTACACATGGTAGTTAATCCAAAACAACATTTTTGAAGTCATACATAAATGTAAATAATAACTGCGGCATTTACAATATTTATATATTAGTAACTGTTTAAGTAAATAATTAATTTATGAAAACATAATTTTTGTTCATCTACGTAATTGTTGATCACATCTAAGTTTTTTTTTTTATTAATTATTTGGCATATAATTTTATTCTCAATAATGGACAATAATAATAATTTTTTGAAACAATAACTTCACAGATAAATCAAATCTATGTTTAACTTTCCATTACGCATGACACTGTTGTCATATTACTTTTTAATAAATTGTATTATAAGTCATGTTACATTAATTGTGTTTGCAGATTTCTATGAATCTTTCAAATTCATTTTTTAAAGTAATTGTTTACGTACCCTGATACTGATTATACAATATCTGTGATTAAAAATATGAATTCTTCTACTCAATTAGGTCGTTTAAAATTTTTACTCCTTTATAATGATGTTTTCCTTACAAAATTTATTTCTTTTAACTAACTGTTTCAATGATTCAGATACTATCATTGAGGGTTACCCACAATAGCCAGAAAAATGACAATACGATTAAAAATTCTATGTTTAGTTAAATGTTGATTTGGTTTAGATGTAAATTATCATTTACAAAAGAATTATTTGACAGTATGAGCATTAGCTGTATTTGATTCTCTTTCTTCCTTCTGATGTGATTTAGTAAAATGCAACTCATCTAGTCAGAAAAAAATCCATAATACGCATGTTAACACAACATTAACTGCTCATAATTCATAACATAATAGTATATCTGTGTCGTCTCAATTTATATTTCATGATGAAAATACTATTGAAACATTACTGATTTTGTATTATTATTAAATTAAAAGAACTCGACAGAGAGTTCCATCAATATATATCAATAAACATCTAAGTCAGGTGTTATATTTAAATGTCATTTCCTATTTACCTATGGAATTTGGTGGTAGAAACTGATATGAGAAAATAATTCACAGCTCTGTAACAAACATTGTCATTAGTTATGCAAATGCAAAAAGAAATAATATAAAGTACTGTATGTGACAAGTTAAGTGAATTGCAGTTGATGAATTATGATTTTGTTGTCATTATTTGTAATGTGGTTAGTAACCTTTCCTTACTAAATATGATATTAATAAAATAGCTTATGTAGTTAATAATAATATGTGCAAAATTAGTTATCATTAAAATTCATCTACAGTATAGCAAATACATTGCTAATTTTATTTTTAATGAAATAATAAGGATTACATTCTTTGATCTCTTGATGCTTCTGTTAAAATTTTTTAATAGCTCTGTACCTGATTACTTATTTATTCTTTGATAGTGTTCTATTCATTTGATAATAGTGGCAATAATTTTAATGCAGCTAATTTTTTCTTAGTGCAGTATATAAGATTTTCAGTAAATGGTCGATAAAAACTGTTAAATTATTCTGTATTGTAATACAAATGAATAGTGTATGTATATAAATTTATAGGAAAAAAATATATATATGTACATTTTAATTCTATGAATGTACTTGAAATAAAAATTTTGTAAAATGAAATAAATAATAAATTTTTTATTCATATAAAAACCAACTAGTTTATTTAATTCTTTTTTAAATCACATTTATTCCATCTTGACTGTACTGTATCCCTGAAAATTATCTTTTTATTAATAGTTATTTTACTTATTCTTTCACCATTCATTAGAAATTTTCTTTTTCGTTTTTTAAATTAGATTATGGGCAGGTTTTTGCATTTTCATAATTACTTGATATTTCACAATTTAATTTTAAATTGAATAATATAATTCTTGTATTTAAGAATTTTTTTCAGTAAATATATTTGTTCAATAAAATGTATTATTTAATTTTATTTCCTATTATTATTACATTTTCTCTTCATATATAAAGCATTAGCCATATATGTGGTGGGCTAGGATAGAAATAACGTAACAGTTTTTGTTTTCTTTTTCTTGATAAATTAGTTCACCTCAGAAGCTTTGAAAAGCTTATATGTGGGAATATGGAATTGGATTTTATAGTGCATAAAAATGCCATGCCTGATTGGGATTCAAACCCAGTACCCATGGATAAAAAACAAAGACACTACCGCTCCGTCACATACATTGGCGAAATGGTAAAGTGGATTTTGTCCAATTTTACTGCATTTTTTGTGTTAGCATTCAACTTAAGTTTTATCATAACATAGGTTTTTTAAATAAATTTTAAAAGTTTGATGTTGAAAACAACTAAAAATATATGAATAAAATTAAATTTAAAGGGAAATGAATAAAAAGATTAGCAACATATTGAATTAAAAGTATTGCTGTGATAAAATTCAATAAAATAATAGTGAATACAATTATCTAATTGAGGAGTGTCAATCATCATTGTCTATTGTGATTTATGAGTTTCATTAGGTTAGGCTATCCGCTTCTTCATATCTATATATCGCCTCTTTGTAACTGCTTTTCCGCTGTCCCCATCTAGATTTCCTTTATTATTGTTAGCCATATCCCTCTCTAGATCTTTTCAGTCTTTCACATTCTTCATTGCATTCAAATATTTCATTTGATGTTTTGATAATGGACATTGATTTGATATTTGATAATGAAGGATGCTTCATTATTGGTCATATTTAGATGTCCAAACCTCCAGAGCTTTTTATTTCTACTTTTTACATACTCCTTTAAACTTAATTTTCCTCTGTAATCACACAAATTTTTAAAACTATATTGAAAACCCAAAACTAATTATTCTGTTTGATTAATTTACTAAATACTATGCTAAATCAGTTAAGCATTTCAAACATTCTTGACCTAACCGTAGCGATTGAATCGGACGTAAAGGTATCATGACAACTGATATGACTAAAACACAGTATCAGCATCACACATGACTGCATCTGATGTGGGAATTGTTCTTTTAAGGAATGTAGAATAAATAGTTGAATCTTAATAAATAGCCTATAAATCAAAAAAATCATATTTCTTTTTAGTTATTCTTCAGTTTTTATATTGACTTTTAATAATGAAATAAAATCTGATAAACAGACTATAAAAACAATTGTGAAATAAGTAAAATCTTCCAAGGTGTGTAAATTAAGTGATTTTCAACTACACTGTTATTTCCACAAAAACACTGTATCAAGTAACTGATGCAAAGTAATTGTATCAATTGCTATTAAATAGCACTGCAACTTGTCAACAACAAAACAAATCAACATTACCATATTGATTAAATAGATTACAAATGTATAATGCACTTGGTTTTAATAGACTGAAACCTATTAAAAATTTAAAACTTATGCCTTGCGTATCCACTTTTGCTTTCATGATGGTCTTAGCCGGCTTATAAAGTTTTCTCTCTCTACTCTTCTCTTCTAATTACCACACGCTAAGGTATGAATCCTATCTTCTAGAACATACTTCTTAACATCTCATACGTTTTTATTGTACATATGTCATGCAGTTAACTACTGAAGAGGTGCTGTTTCTTATGTACTTTTTTAAATTGGCATTCTTTAAAATCATTAAAAAATATTTTTATATCCTATTGCATCTTTCATTACTCATTTTATTTGCTTCTTCTCTTTTGTTTGTATGTTGTCATATACATTTAAAAGGAAATGTGTAAAGTGAGAACTGAATCAAGCTACCTTATTTTCATCCTCAAATGACCCATTATTTTTTCCCAGAAATGGTTTTGATTACCATTCACCTAAAAATAAAATTTAACCGAGGATTGATACTAACTACCTTATTCTGTAAGAATCCTTCCTATGCAAATGTAAATACTATTTACAAAATAGAGAAAAAAAGAATTTTAATTTAGCTTGTTTAAAACAAATTATATGTAAAATATTTATCCCTGTATAACGAGAATGTCTTGAATATTACTTGGAGAAATGTTGAAGTAACTCAATTCCATCACAAATAAATCATCTGGAAACCTCTCAACTTGGAGTAGGTTTTCCTCTTGTAGAAAAATGGCGATTTCATCTCTTAATTCATAAACGTGTTACAAATATTTCCCACATGTTAACCATCTTGCATCTCAATAAAATAGTAATGCTGAATGTACTGCACCCATCTCTTTACAAAGTGCAGAAAAGATTCTTGATTTTAGGGGTTTCATTTCTGTATAATTTACTATGGTTACAACTGTCGTTAGCCCAATAATCAAACCAAGATTAATTTCTTTGGACTTCTATGGATTATGCAATGTGTCCAGACACACTGTGGAGATTCTTGTTTCACAAGTGTTTGTATACTTTGGAATCTCCAAGACATTGAATGAGTACCATAGGTGCATATTCTGATACAATTTTTCCACTCTACGTATGGCTTATTTATAAAATTATTTAAGATAGTAAATAATGCGAGTGCTGTTGCTTTGGGTTCTATTGATTTGCAGAAAAATTGTTCTTCTACTGCTAATATATCATCACAAAATCAAACAGGCAATGAAACTATTATCTTTATTGCTATCTGTTGCCTCATCAAGATGAATTGAAAAAAATTTGTCATGCAACTTCCTAAAAATCTGATGCTGTACATCTTCAGTTATATCACTGATTTTACAGGCAACAGTATTATTTGATAGAGGTATGGACTGCAGTTGTTTGGTAAAATTATCTGCCAACATAGCTTCTACAATTTCAAATGCAGCTGGCAAAATAAACTCTTCACCAATGGTGTGAAGCTTTTTACATGTAGTTAATTTATATGAAACTTTGCAAGAGGCAAGTAAAGCTTTTCTACGCACAAAGTTTTTTTTTTTTTTAATGATGTTTGCTTTTCATATGATTTTAATTCTAATTCAACGAATTCTCACGATTTGTTAAAGTACTCACTATGAAAGGTTTCCAAATGTTGTTTAAGTTTATTACGTTTTATGCTGTCTGCTGCCAAAAGTTTTTAGTAAATTACAAACGAGGGTGTTTCTTCTTCTTTTACTTCAGTATTGGTAAACCCAAAATTTAAGTATTCTTGAAAATACTTTCTAGATTTTATTCATGGAACCACGCTTGTCTGTGCACTTGATGATGCTTCACTATCGTCTATGCTCACTAAGTGGGCACTTAAAAATTTATCCATGATAAGCAATTAACATCCTAATTATAACATACACATTCACGACAGATTCAATAGCAATAGTATTGACTGACTGGAATCAAATGAGGTACTGCATTTATACATGTTGGCGCGGATGTTCCAGAATGTTTGAGACAAATCAGAACTTCTTGTGAAGCTGCAAAAATGTCTGATATGGTGGGCATAAAGCATAGAGCAATAGAGAGGCATCAATTCTGGCTTTGTCAATGCAGCAGATGGGTGGTGCCAAATGTCAATAAATTTACTTATTCTTGGTAATTGGTAAGGTATGTAATTAAGATTGCAGTGTAGCTTTGGTGTCAAAATAACATTGTTATTGTATGAGAGAGGGAACATGATAAAAATTATGATTGAAAATAGGATCACAAATAATGAAAGGTTAAGAAATGCTACCTTAGATAGTCAGTCAGTCATAAAAAGTCTTTTGAAGAATTCCACCATTTGCAATAAATTCCACCAAAGATTGCAGAAAAGACAGCATTCTGATTTAGTGGGCTGTCATTCAGAAGATTATGACAGATCGGTACATCTGGAAACCCAACAGCCCTTATGCACTCTAAAACTTTGAAAAATTAAATCCAAACAATTCTCATTCACCATTACACACAATGTAATAAACTCCTTGATCTAACTGTAAAATTAAAAGTCATTACAGACATCATTGACAAACACAAAATTTTAATCATGATCATTCAAGAAATAAGCAACAACCAATACTACATAGAATCTCAAGGATATTAAATTTTTAAAGGAATCCCAGGAAAGTGAGCCATGAAAATTTTCCCACAATTTGGAAATAGTTTTCTAATAAATTTCAGAATTTGAATCTCAATCCCCCAGACTCGCTCTCCTAACTCTCAAATCAGCAAATAAATTCTACACAATCATTAATGCACATGCTTCCACCAATCAGAAAAATAACATCCTAAAGGAAAAAGAAGAAACCCTAATATTCTGGATATTTTGAATCAAACATTAATTAACATCTCTCCATCACATGCTAAAATCACAATTAGGACAAGAAAGAAGATACAGAGATATCATCAGAAACTGGCCAGCTCATAACTTAACCAACAAAAACGTTCAAAAATTGATTGAAATTTACAGAAATCACAACCTTCTCTCAAAACCAACATAAAAGAAAACTTCAAATTAAAAACCTGAAAATATCAATATTTTAGAAGAGACGAGTAACAGCTGGATCACATATGCATAGATAAATTTCATCATCAAATAATGAAATTCACAGAGTTAAAATACTCAGTGGAGAGGACTCAGGATCATACCATTATGTTGTAAAGATTAAACTGAAATTAACCCCATCAAAAAAGAAAAAACCTCCAAATAAAAACAGGAAAAAATTCAACCCAACATATTAATTAAAAATGCCACATATTACAGGAAAAGAATTCATCAATGCTGAAACTCTAAAATATAAAATTAAAACTGATAACAGAAGAGTTAGCTCCAATAAAATCCAAAAAAAAAAAAAAAACACAAATGGTGGAATAAAGAATGGAACCAAATGATTGAAAAAAGACACCAAGCCTGGAAAAAACATCGAACTTGAAAGTCAGAACAGTCCAATTTAGAATTAATAAAACAAAGAAAGTCAATCTAAAAAAACCATCAAACATAAATCTTAAAAACATCTTGGAGTGGATTGAAGAAAATTTCAATAAAAAGCAAGGTTACTTAAAAACTTTTGACAGATATCTTATATGAACCTCCAACATAGTTAAGAGATAAACCAGGAAAGTTAGCCTATAAAAACCAAGAAAATCCAGATCTCCTTGAGAAACATTCAACAAATTTTTAAACTATGATGACGCAGTGAAAACTTTTCAAGTAAATACTGACACCCTTATCTCAATGCCCCCCCAGAGTTAATAGATCTTCCAACCATCAAAAATTTGGAACTTGCAGTTAAAGATCTTAAAAATTACTAAGTGTATGGTGAAGTCTTTGCAAAAATCTGGAAAATCAGCAACCATAAATCTCCACAACAGCCAAAATCTCGTAGTCAAAATGTTGATCACAGACACTGGACTAGAGGAATAATTCAGCCAACAAAAGTAAGGACAAAACAACAACGTATTTATAGAGGAATAACCCTTCTGGATTTCACATGCAAAATTTTCTCCTGCATAATTTACAAGATTAAGAATACTCTGGAACCACAGTTTGGAGAATACCAAGGTAGATTTTGACCCTACAGAAATTGTCCAGACCAAATTCTCAGCCTAAAACTAATCATGGAATATCAAAAGTTCAGAAATAAACAACTCTATTGCATTCATAGACTTCAAAAACCTTACAACAGCATCATCCACAGACCCACACTTTTAAAAATTGTCAGATCATATGATCCTCATCCAAAATTAATAAATATCATCGAACTAACTTTACCCAACACTAATTCAATTCCAAAGTAAAATTCAGAGGGGAAATCTCAAAAGCATTCACCAAAAATTTGGCCTCAGGCAGGACAATAGACCCACTGCTTTTTAACGTGGCCTTCGATTATATTATGAAAGTTTGGAAAAGAAGATACCCTCCTAAAATCAAACTGGGAGCAAAATCCCCAATAAGAACAAACTTCCTGGGGTTCACAGATGATTTATTTAGCTCTCTTAGCCCTCAAGATGGATGAAGTTCACATCTAGATCACCAGCCTAGAAAAAATTGTCTTAAAAATAGGATTACAAGTATCCTTTAAGAAAACTGAAATTATGCCCATGAAACCCCTATAAATAAATGGTCTCCATAAATGAATACAAAATTAACTTAGTTCCTCAGTTTAAATAACTTGGAGAAATCTACTGCCAAAAGCAACCTATGCCTGCAAAAACCTGTTCCAAATTAAAAACAAAGGAAGAACTGATCAGTTCCTCAAAATGGAAAGAAGAATAATCAGACTTGCAAAAATAAAAAAATACCAGGTCGAAGGAGTCTGGAAAATTCTCCCCAATACAACTGTCTACTGAGAGATCGACACAACAACCAGCACAATGAAGAAGAAAAGATTCTCATACCGTTTTCACTTCCTGCGACTACCAGAAAACAATCTTATTTTCTGATAAATATAACTAGTTAAAAACTGATAATAATTTTCTGATAAAGCACTAGTTAAAATAACTAGT
>JAAAKQ030055482.1:38074-85393 GCA_010016005.3 Zanna intricata | reverse complement strand
GGCATTGTCTCCAGTTAGATCCCATAGTGAATATTTAATGAGTAAAGTTGTATAGGTCAAAATTGCGTTGCTGCGTGGAGCATTGTGGGTATCTTTTCTCCTGTTGATTTTGTCGATCTATGCGTAAATGATATTAAGAGTAACATGGGTAGTTAGATTAATTATGGTAGGCGCAGAGTTTCATATTATGTTCTTTATTCTACTCATGGTTGAACTGTTTATTTATTTATTTACTAGGGCCATTTTTTTCACAACTCTGATAGGCTATAAAAAAAGAACATTGACGTAACAAAATGATTTTATTATTAAAAGTTGAGTAGTAGCTAAGAGTTTTTCTAAAACGATTGAGGCATTTGTCGTATTGTGACACCAGCTTTTCAATGCCTCTTCAAAGAATTTGCTGCCAGTGAGGTAAGATATGTCTTGACAGTCTCCTGAAGTTGTTTATTGTTGGTGAAGTGTTGTACAACCAACCATGCCTTCAGTTCTTGAAAGAGGAGAAAATTGTTAGGTGCTAGGTCTGGACTATACGATGGATTGATAACTTTCCACTTGAATTATTTGAGAAGGTCTTGTGTCATGTTGGTAAAGTGTGGTCGTTCATTGTTGTAGATCAAAAATACCCCAGAGAAGAGCATGCCTCTTAGTTTGTTCTGGAATGCTCTGTAGAGGCGATGTAAAGATTCACAATAAATTTCCTTTGCTATTATTATCCTATGCTCCATAAAGTCCACTAAGACCCCAAATGGTTCCAAAAATCTATAGCCATTGTTTTCCTGTTGTTTAGTGTCTGTTTGAACTTTTTTAGTTTGGAGAAGAAGTTTGTATCCTCTGCTTAGACTGTAATTTAGTTTTTGGATTGTCATATTGGATACAAGTCTCACTGCCAGTAACAATGGATTTTAAAAACTCTTGCCTCTCATTATCGTAACGTGTGAGAAACCCTTAGGTCTGATGCCATTCACTGCATTTTGTGATTGTCACTCAAATTTTTTGGGACCCAATTTGCACACAGTTTCTGTTATCCTAGATCTTTAGTCACAATTGTGTTAAGAGAAAACCTTGAAAATTCTGGGATTTCTGCAGAAAGTTTACTTATTGTAAACCTCCGTTTGTTGTGGACAAAATCATCAACACACTCAACCAGGCATAAACTTATGACAGAATTGCATCTTTGCCCAGTTTCATCATGGATGTTTGTTTGCCTTTCTTTAAATTTCTTACACCATTCCCACAATCATTGCTCATAAAGGTTTCACCACACACTAGGTTCGTTCTGTGATTTATTTCAGCTTCATTTTTAAAATTAGAGATTTTGTTTACATGACTTTTAAATTATGTGTATAAACCAGAAACTGTCAGTAAACATACCAGCATAACTGACTATTTCTTATATATTTTTTTGCTAATGTAATGGCGCTAGTCTGAATTATAAATTAGGTCAGAATTAGTTACCCCATGAAATGTTACAATTTTATTGATATTCATGAAAATGAATTACTTTAATTTTTATCTAGGTGGATCATCAAAAGCAATAGTAGAAAGAGTAAGTGAGCAGACGAGCGTGGAGACTACTACATCCGAGCCAGATCCAGTAGCTGCAAAAAAACATAGAGTAAAACAGAGTCTGATGAAGAGGGCTCGTAGTGTTGCTATATTCTCTCTAAAGCTGAAAGAACGACGTGCAAAAGAAGCTGCTGAAAGTAAACCTCCTAAAGAAAGACCTTCGCCATTACGTCCTTCACCTGATATTCATGTAGGTGGTGAACTGTCGTGCATACCGATTGAGAAATTAATATCTGTTGAAGATGTCAGTAAACAGTTAAGAAAAGCAAATGACACTATTAATATGTAATAAAAAATTATAGTAATTTATTGAACTTATCATAGTCCATATAGGTGCCTCAACAGGTCAAGTGTGCTTTTGTCATCATACATAAGGTGAGTAGTTTTAGAAATGCCGATCGGCACTGCTTCCTAATTGGAAAACACTCACACATGTGTACACATTAAAAGATAAATTAATAAAAAAATAAAAAATAAAAAAAAAATACATAAACCTACAAACATACAAATTCTTGCGCACCTGTTGTGTTTCCAATGAGATTTGCAGTTACTTTTCTGTATTGATGTAGTTTGGATAAGTTACATAATGAAATGAAAACAACTCTTTGTTAAGAAAAAAATGTATAAACTTTACGCCAAGTAAAAAGAAAAAAATATTTAAGGTGAACATTAAATTAATGAAATAATTAATTACTTCCATCCTTCTGTATTTTTGTATTGTTATAAATTTATATTATATTGAAAGTATTTTTTAAAACATTTATTCAGTCTCCCCATAAATATTTATCATTACCTAATATACAATTTTTGGATGTTGTTTATAATATTTTAACCCTTTCATTACATTTATTCTCGTCACAATAAATCTGGTTATTGTCTAGTCTTTTAATAAATGCCAGCATATTTTATTGAAGTAAAAAAAAAAAATTAAGAATAAATTGCATTTTTGATATTAAATTTGTAATTTAGATTGTATCCAAATCATAATGATGAAAGAAAATGTCTTTTACTTTATACTTGTAGAAGTATTTTAATTAAATTTATTTTTTTTTTATTTTCCGATTACACAAGCTTAATGATCGTTCATGAGAATATAATATCCATTGATCTCCATGTTGGAGTAGCAGTATCTAGTCAGACTTTGCAGTTTACAATTTTCAGAATTTTAACCAAATTAAATTTCTCTTTAAAAAAATATATGTATGTACAGATAGCTCTCTGGGTTATCTTACATGTTAAAAAAGATATGACAAATCTTTGTTACAGGCATATTTTCGGTAGGCTGTTTTTATACTGATATATTTTAATATGCCTTGAAAATGTTTTTATAGTGGAATTACTTTGCTCTTGAAGATATTTACAAACTACACATTAATTCTCATTTAAAAGCATTCATTTTTACATATAATTTTGCTAATGTTTGGCATAAAATGTTATTTTATGCCAAAGCTACAAAATTGTTTCTCAACTCAATTTTTTTGTATATTATACCCCATTTCTTATGGGAAAAATAATAGTAATATACTTTTGGGAACCTTTTTAACAATTTTTCAGGTCAAAAACTATAAGAAACCACTAAATTCACCCCTTAATTTACATTCCCAGAATTTCAGTAGAACTTCATTTCAGCAGAGAAGCAGAAAAATCTTTCACTAACTGTGACAGGCTAATGAAGTGTTTCAGACACATTTTATATGAATGTTTTTCATTATTTTAATGAGACAAATATGCCTATGAAGTTTAGCAGAATCCTTCTGGGACATCCTATATGTATTATTAATTTTCTACATTTTTTGTAGAATTTCAATTTGAAAACTTTGATACAGCCATTCTATTTATTGAAATCAAAGTTCATGTTTTATCATCTGATAAATTAAATTTTAACTAATCACATGTTAAAGTCATGTCTTTGTAGTTTAAGCCAACACAAATTTAAAATTATTTTTATAAACTGTTTATTTAAATTAGTTTTTGAACTATCTATTCTGATAAATTCTGTTCGCTTCTCATTTATTTAAAAATATATATATATGTATATTACCTGAGGATGAGTACTCATGGCAAAAAACCAGAATAATAAATATGTAAAAAGCATTTATTCAAATGGTATATGCTTTTGAGTTATGCATTTTATTGAAGGAATAAATAAATATTAAAATATTTTTATCTTTTTGGCAGGCATTTTTTTTTTTTTTCATTTATTTCAGTTTAACAATAAAGTGTACACTATTTTTGGGCATTATGTTAACTTGTAATTAAAGAAAACTAAGCGCAATTCATAGTTTTTTTGTAATTTAAAATAGTACATCTATTATAATAAATAATTATTGTACACTGTAAAAGGTTATGTGAAAAAAATCTTGAGTTTGTGAGCACATAGTGATTAAGACAGAATAAGACTATTAGATTCTTTAATTTTCTGTTAAAAATCATAGATAAATTTATCCTTTGTTTTTTATTTATTGTTTTTTTCTCTCTGAATGTGTGACTGTATGATTTTTTATTCAAATATTATACATTCAGATTAAGGATAGCAGAGTTTTTCAATTACTAATTGTAATTGAGTCCATATTATGGTTGTCAGAATAATTTCTCATCTGCTACATATATTTAAGGATTTTTTTTGCTTTAAAATTTTAATTCTCTTTTCATTGTTATTTGATTAAATTGGAAGTGATAAATTTTTTCACTTTTTTGGAATGATACTAATTTTTTCATGTGAAATCATTAATTAATTGTTAATTGAATACATATAATATGGGGAAACATAAATTGAACGGTTATGTATACTGTCAACAGTTTTTCAGAATTAGTTGAAAATATGACTACAACATTTAATGATTATGAGTCGTCTTAATATGTTAGATTTATTTTGCTTATTCATTATCACTCCAAACAGAATGATAACGGAAAGCTGTGTCAGTTATGTAACTTTCAGAGCACATATACATGTTCTGATGTGTTGTAATGAAAGGGTTATCATTTTAAATTAGTAATTAATTTAAACGATCCATGCTGCTATTTCAGTAATAAATTTTTAATTGTTTAAGGTATTGTATTCAATGTAATAGATAGTCTCCTGTATTTTTTCTTATTTATGAGGTCTTAAATTAGTCTCCAGTTTATGAAAAAAATTTGAAAATTTCATCTAATTGATATAATTTTTCTTTTTGAAATCTCTTTGAATAAAACAAATATATATAATTTAATTTAAAACCAAAATATAAATACTTTTTTCTCTTTATGGGGGATGGGGGTGGAGAGTAAAACTGAAGGTTCAATAAATTAATGATAAAAATTTTATTAATCACTAAATGAAAGCAATAGAATGACATTTTTTATCTTTTTATCACATCACTAAGCTAATGATTGAGCAAACTGTTAACAGACCATGAGCTTTGAGCTACATCTTGTGTTCTCAATCTTGCCCATCTCACTCAGACCTATTTCAGGACATTAATAATTTACATGCCCAAATTTCCAGTATTTAAAACATCTTATTTGAGCATATAAGGTCTGATCCTGCCAATCTTAAATCTCCACAGCTTGACTTGCCTTTTTGGCTGGAAGTCCTTTCAACTTCACTTTCTTCTGCTTCACTTTCCACTCCGCAGTATAAGCTACAAATCTTCTTATATATAACTTCTTAAAAATTGTTAACTCTTTCAGTTGGTACACAATAGTGATGTAATGTCATTCTCATTCTCATTGCCTAAACCTCTAGCTTCTTTTGTATAAAAATGTGATGTCACAATGGGATTCTTCAGTGGCTATATAAGAAGATCCCAGTTGCTATTTTTTTGATTTTCAAAATATTATCTCCGGTTTGCAATCTAATGAATGGAAAAATTACTCTAGTGATGAATATTACTCATTAACCACCTTAATTGGCCTTAATGCATCAACATCAGCTATTTCCTTGGCTATTTATAAAAGTAGCATCTGTTCCCACTCGCTGGTCTTTCAAATATGATGGCCCTGTTATTTGTGTCTTTCTTCCTGGTTCTCCTTTGATCCTTCACTTTTAATTCTTTTCAGCCTTTGTGCTATCAACTAACACTACTACTGTATATTTCACAGTCATCTGTAGCTGGTTAAATCTGAATCATTCATCTTCTCCTTCTCCAGTAAACCATCATAAATCTTCCAGTTCACTGTTGAAGGCCATACCTATGTTAAATTGCTACATATCACTGCTTCTTCTTCATCTTCCCTGATCTGCATCTCCATTTCAGTAGACTTCATAAACATTATTTCCATAGTCAATATATCTGGCAAAACTCCTGCTTAGGAAATACATATATTGTTACATAATATCTTTATTTTCAAGTTCCACTTATTATAGAATTTGATTTCCCAAGATTGTACATTTTCGCTCTCTATGTTTTGAGAACAAGAGTCTCTTCCCTGATACTAGGAACTTTTCCATATGATTGCCATTTGGAATGTTCCTTTTTTAATTTTTAAAGTTTTTCCAATGTTTCACTATTGTATACATCTGTTTTTAAACACCACTGTATTATGTATAGAAGGACTAGTTCGAAGAATGGAAACAGAATAAGCTTGGATGTCTATTCTATTGCAGTCTATGATGCCTTATTCTAACAAGTTTATTCATGAACTGATACACAAATGGATTGAATCTGCCCACAATAATATAAGTTCCTATGCCCATATCTATTGTGTCCTCCCAAAAAATTACCCAAATGGCTACCTCCTGACCGAATACTGCTGCAGAAACCCAGAAGAATGAGCTTATAAAAGTTTTCAAAAGAAAACCCAACATAGAATCAAATACCTACAATGAATTTGTTTTTCGCTGGAGGTGGCTCAGGTCACTTTTATCCACTGATTAACTTATAGTATTTTATAGATGCTATGCCATACCCTAATAGTCCTTAGAACTAGAAAGAATTTCTCAGTATTTAAAGGACTACTTTATTTTGAAGATATATTCTTAACTAAAAACAGAAATTTTAAATTTGTATTTCTAAGTCAGAAAATATTAAAACAGAAACAAAAATATGTATTACTTCTCTAATATATCATCTTAAATCTGCTAATATGTTATTTGTATGGTAAATTCCCAAACACATTTAATGTAAATTTTTTGCCTAAATGGGAAGCAGTTCCATCTTCTTACCTTCAGAATACTTCCATCCATACTGTATGCAATATGCTGATATTTCTTCCTTTTAGCAAACATTTCTGAAATGCTTCTTCCATGATAGTGCGCAGTTCCAGATAGTGTGCAGTTCTTTATTCATTAATCAACTTCTAATTTCAGCCTTTTATTTCATATTTAAGTTTAGGCTAAACAGGCATGCTATATTATAACTATTGTGCCTAAAACCTTTTAAATTAATGTTTGCATGTGCAGAATTTTTGTGGCAAATTGCTTGGAACATTCATTTGTTTCCTGTTCCTGTATTTTGTTAGTTATTAAAAAATATTACAAACTATTATTATTTCAAAATAATATTTTGTGTTTTTTTTATGGTTGAAGTTCGTGGTAAATAAATATTCTCACAATAAAATAAACTTAACTGATTGTTCAGATTTTTATCTTCATTTGCTTCATCATGATGAATTTTGTTAGATCTACTATGATAGTTGAAATTAAAAAAATAACTTTTCTTAGTAGATTTCTTAACATTTAAGTTGTTTTTGCAGTCAGTTTTCATGGAGATTTATTTTCATGAAATTTGATTATATTAAATGAAAAAATGTTTGTGTTTTTCACTAGACTATAACTTATTTTGCCATTTCATTGTAGCATAATTAATTAAGCTCTGCAAGTAATCTACACATTATTTTAAAAGTTTGGGAATTTACTGGATAAATCTTGTAAATTAAGTCCTCCTCAGTAATTAATTATACATTGTAATATTTTATTCAGTTACTTGTTTGTATATTGTTTTTAAATGTAATTGTTTTTAGGTTTTAATATTTTGTAATAAAATTATTTGTGTCTAAAGTGAATATTGTTGTGTAGTATTGTATATTCCTAATTTGTAATTATTTTATCTTAAAATATTTTTATTGTTTTAAGGGAGATTGTGAGTATTTTTATTTGACTAAAATTAACTAATATTACTGCAAGTCACTAATACAATGTAAGTAAAAATTAAAATTAATTTTCAAATATTTTATTTATTAAATTAATGAAATATGTTATTATTTTTATATTAATTTGAATTTATAAATAGCATTTGTAATTTTTGAGACTATATCTAAAGAATTTTTCTTTTAAGATTAATTCAGCTAAAAATTTGTCATCCTTTTTAATTAAAAAAAAAAACTTATGTAAGCCAATAATGCTGTGTTTGGTGATATTACTTACAAACTTATCACTGTCTTTAGAATCATCATCATCAATCAGTATTTTAAAGATGCATGTTATATTTTAAAAATCTATCAACCTTTAAGACTGAATGTACACGTGGACAAATACAGACTGATTGTAAAATTATAAAAAAATCTATATGGCTCTGCCAGTTTGTACAGATACACTTTCATTCTTTATCTGATGGTTTATCCTCTAATTACTTTTCTTTAAATATATAAATATAAAAATTTAATGTCTGTTCCAATTTCTGAGTAGTTTTAAAGATTGCATTAAGTCATTACAGTTATGAGTGTGCATTTGTTTATACAGCTACCTTAATTAAAGACTCTTACTAAAATTAAGTGTTTTAGTTAGGTAATTGACAAAATTCATTGCCGGTGTGACATTAATTGTTTACATCATGCAACCTTTCATACTGAACCTTAAAGAACTCATTCGGATAGTGTTTATAACATAATAATGTTAATAATATTTTTCCAAATATTTGAACTATTCTTTAATATTTTTATTATAATTAACTTTAAATATTTATCCTTCTATATAATATCTGTATTATCTTGTAGTATATTTAGACTGGATATCTGAAATGTTTAACATTTGATTAAAAGACTTTTTTTTTGTATCTTTTAAAATTTTCAAGACTAAAGATCTATTGAATTTTTTTATTTTTTGTTATGCATCCGATCACAGTTATCTTTTTTTGTTTATAGCTTACTTCTTTTTTTTATAGCATTAATTACTAGTCCATTATTCATACATTCATCCTGTAAGATATAATGAAGGTTTAATATATAATAATTCTATCAAGTCAAATCATTGTAATCTTGCAATATAAATCTTGTGTCAAAAATGAAATATAGACAGATAAAGTTTAAAGAGCTTCATCTAGAACAATATCAATAAAGCACAATCTATAATATTATTTTATCTAGTATTTATGTCATAATTGTGTTTAATATTTGGCTCATAACTGAATTTATATTTCTGTTTTTAATTTATAATACCTATAATTAGTTGAAATATTATTTTTTTTTTATGACAATTTTTAATTTCTTTCATTAATTTTTTTTTATATTTTATAACAAATTTTATAAAAATGTAATGTAAGTTAAATTTGCCAAAAATTAACTGTGGAATAAACCGTTGTTAGTAAATTATATAAATAATTTTTTTAATAGAAAGCACATTAACAATCATTCAGACTATCTAGCTAGATTCAAACTGTTTTTGTTATTATTATAATAAAACTGATTAGAAGACTTTTTACTTACATTGTATAACAAATAATTTTTTTAATTAATTGAAGATATCTTTTTTTTTATATCAAATAAATCTTAGGTGTTGTGAAATCTTTTAATCTATTTGACCTATTATTAAAATAATAAATATTTGATAACTTCATAAAAATATTTTTTCAATATTATTATGTTTTAAATAATTTATGTGTTAATATTAGCGTTAAATTGGCTTAAAAAATTTCAATATTTACAGATTATTAAGTAATTTATCATCATATGTTAAGATCCTGTGTGTTCTACATATATTAAACTTCATATACAGAAAGAGAAATGTTTTTCTATGCCTGTAACTTTTACCACTTCAAGATTTCATTCTTAGATTATATAAACTGTAGGCCTATTTGAATGTCTGATTTTATAATTTTTATTGTTAAAAAGTGTTTTTGGATTAAAAAAATATTTTATATATGTCTATGCTTAAATTTTTACAAGTCGTGAAGATTTTTAAATAAATTAATGTTATGATGTTATCGATAATAATCGGTTCAGCCTTAGAAAGGTAAATTTAAATAAGTTTAAGTGCGTAATAAATACACAGTTCACTTATGTTTACAAATAATGGCTACTATAATAAAAAACCAAATATGGTTGGTTCTACTCATAATAAAGTGTGCTATTTAAGATCAATTTGATAGTTGAAAATTTATTTCTAATCATTCCAACTATAAAGCATACTCTTGAAAAAAGAACTAATGATGAAATGGAATTAATTAGAATATCATTGTTGTTTAAGAGAAACCCTCTTGTATTTTTATCTTACCATGAGAGCAAAACTTGGATTCAAGCTTCATCTTCAAAGTACTAGAATTATTTGTTATTTTATTGTTAATTGTTACATTTTATATGAAGTTATAAGGAAAATTTAAGGCCAAAGAATGATTTTTTAAATTAAACAGGTTTTCAGATCTGATTTTCCTCCTTTTGTTAAACAGAATTATTACTTCAAGCATGTTTGTATTCGTTACTTAAATATTAAACATGCAAAAAATGTTTTCTAATTATTATGATAATTAATTGTAATTCATGTTAGATTTGGTGCTTCTATTAATATTCTTTTCTTTTTTTTTTTGTTCTGTTAAAAACATAGAAATTACATCAGAAAATTAAAATTCATGTCTTGATAAGTAACATGCTGTCTAAATACAGTTTTTGTTTACTATATTATCATTAGTTACATTTGACATTTTTTATTTTTATTACTGTTTAAAATTATGTGTATTAATGAGAATTTGTATACTGGAAAATGTTTTTTCAGTATTTAATTTTTCAATTTTTAATTTTTCAAAAAGAAATCAAATTAATTCACAAGTGAATGAGGTTAAAAATAAAATATTTTTAATGATAAAATTAATTTTTTTTAAATTCGTGAAATTAGTTTGAGGACTGTTAAAATCCATAAATATTTTAAAATGTATTAACATGTGATTTGTTGGAAATGTTTTAAATAAAAGAACACCAGTATATCTTCTGTTTGCCAAATTTGTAAGGTTTTTTTTTGGCTGCTTTATGTGTAAGTATGAGGAATATCTGATGTGTTTTGATGGCCTATTGGGAAAAAACTACAAATGTGCTCACAAAAGTTTTATTGTTGTTTGAATTACAAAGCTTACAGTAGTACTTTTCTGCATAATTTCTCCCATTCTTTGAGGCTTTATCATAATGGAGCCCCAGATGTTGTGTTTTTTTGTTGTTAAAAGTTGCTGGCACCAAGGAAGGGTTTTAAATGTTGGAACAGATGAAAATCTGTCTTAGGGGTATAGGAGGATGATAAAAATTATTCCAGTCAAAAGTTGTAAAAATCCTTTACTTTGTAGGAACAGTGTGTGCAGCTTTTCTTGAGTTAATATAGAGCCTTAGGTTGTTGCCGATTCTAGATTCCATTTCACAATTTCTTAAGCATATTGCAGTAAACTTCTGCATCGATTAGGGAGTCTTGAATCAAGACGTTCTCAAGCAAAACTCCTTTTCTGCCCCAAAATACCAGGCACAAGATATTATGGATCTTCTAAGTGTAAAATCTATAATTGAATTTAATTTTTATTGGTGATGCCATATGTTTCCATCTCATGGGGTTTTGTTTTGTTCAAGTATTGTGTGTAACACTCACATCTCATCTTTGGTGACTGTACAGCTCAAAAATGCATTGCCTTGTTCTCTATATCTTGTTAAAAAGGTCAATATCTTGGCCTTATCTTGTAAAAGGCTATATCTTGTATTATCCTGCCATTACATTTTGTGTTTCTTCAGCACTTAAGTTCAATTTCTCATATTACTTCATGTAGAAATGTATGTGAAATTTCTAGAAATTGTCTAATCATCATTACACATACTTCTGTATCCATTTAAAAGTGATTATCTCACTGGCTGTTTTCTATAAACTTCAACGTTTACTGATGAATTTTAGCTGGTTAAATGTTTTTCTCGTTCAAGAAACATATTGCAGACTTAATTTGGTTATATGTGGTAGGTAATTTGGTGTGTTTATACAATACAAACTCATACCATGAACACATTATTGTACGCATTGCACGGATGAGTGAAAATGGTATTAGTTTTTTATCAGCAAATTTATAAACATTACATCATCACAATTATAGTGCTACAGAAGCAGTATTCAAAAGTGGAAGTTAGTTTTTAGATATCTCTCATAACTTGAGACTCTTAAATTAGTTCTGGCCAAATAAGTACACCAAGGTACAAGCAGTCTTTATTAAAATAATAATAGTTTTGATTAGATAAGATGAAAAAATTATTTGAATTCTTTTTTCTGAAGAATTTTATTTGTTGAATCTGTGCTGTTTGAGCATTATGTATTTAAATTCAAGAGTTTGCAATCTCTAGTTTTTGTTTTTTAAGGTATTTTGTTATAGTTACTATGAAAGAGCTGGCTAGATTATCATTCTTGGGTAGCGGTTAAGGTGAGTAGTGATAAACAGTAATTGATAATGGTTAAGTAAATTTTGCACTATGAAAAAATTGAAACATTTTCAGTAGTTATTCAAACTCTATATGGAGTATCTGAAAGTTAATAATTATCATTTTACATGAGACTGTACCAACAATGTTGTTAAAGAGTCAGAATCATGCTACTACAATTTTATATAAAATAATGTAGTCTTAATCTATATTAAAATTCAATTAGTTTTTTCTTTTACGGATATCTTGCTGAAATAACAGAATATTTTAAGTGTGTATCATGGTAAATGAATGAGTTATTTAAAGATAAGTCTTCTGCCTGCTGTCTTAACCATATCTTTTTTGCACTTAAACCTTTCGTTATTTTGAAACAATCTCAAGTTTTTACAACTTTATCAGTATATGATAGTTGCTTATGCTTAATGAGTAATAGGGTAACAGATATTATTACTGGATGGGGAGATTACATGGCAATTTATATATTTATATATGTATATATAAAATTGTCCAACAAAGTTATAGCGTTTCACAACAAATAACTGTTAGTAATTGTTGTGTCTCTTTCAGATAGAAAACCAAAAAGAAGTGTTCTCTTTTTGCCCTGTTTAAATGAAGAGGTTTCTATACATACTACAAGAACAGTGTTCTTATGAGATCCGGTAAACTCTACTTAAAATTTTTATGTTGTCATGCCAATTGTGAAAATATAATTTTCTGCTTATTTTTATCAATTTTGTATCTTATTTTTTATTAATACTTGTAATTAATAATGTGTAGATAATTTTTCCATTCTAAATATTAAGCTTATAAAGTCATTTTGGATTTAAATAGTTGCTTAAGATGTAGCAAATTTGGTCACATATATGTTCAGATTAATGTAAAAGTTACAAATTGTTAGCAATTGAATTTTTATTATTATTATTATTTTACTGACATGTTGTGTTACACAAATTAATATTAAAATAATTCACTGATAATTTTGTTAAAATTTTGGTTTAATGAGTTTTTGTTTTAACAGATAGATATTGAGCTTGATAGCTGTGATACACTTGCAAAGAAGAAATGTTCTGAGCAATTGCTAATGGTGAAGCAATATTTATTAATTATGCTAATTAATAATTATTTAAGTAATTCAATGATGTTGTTATACAACATTCAATTACAATATATTTGTTTGTCATTTTTACACTTATTGAATAAAAGTAATTAAATGGTTCCTTTACACTACAGTAAAGGATATGATAATTTATGGGATTATTATTTCTTCCTACTTTAAAATATGCTGTCACTTATTTTGTAAATAAATCTAAGGAATTTGTTAAATATATTTTGAAGTCTAAAATAATGTCTTTCAAATTATATATTACTTTGATTACAAACTTCAAGGTTATTTCTGCATGTTATTGTTGTTATGATATATATATATATTATTTTTAAAAAAGGCATTACATTAAAACAGAATTATAACTTTGGAAAAATTCTGCATTTTTGCCTATTCTGGAAAAGGTTGAGAAAGTATCTGCTTTGATACTACATTTATGAAAAAAAATTGACAGGTGAGTTTGTATTTAACAGTTACATGGAGTTTTTACAATAAATAAATTATCATTTAAGAGACTAAATGTAGTATACTTAGTATAAAAAAATTAAAGCTGGTGAAGTACGAGAATGAAAGTGTTACTAGACTGAGGTGATGAAGTCCAGAACCAAGTGATGCATTTTTTTTATCCAGGTAATCAATGGTTTATATTAGAGCCTCCTACTACACATGCACCATCTTCATCTATCTCCTATCAGACTTCATATCTATTTATCCTCATAATGCCCCCTGTTCATCTGGTTTAGCTTTATTAGTGATATATTACTTATGTTAACATGTTTGTTGTGATCATATCAGAAAAAAAAATTTTTATAAGATTTTTGGGAAGAAAATAAACTCAGGGAACAAACTTTGGTAAATAGTATGGTTATGGAACTTAAAGAATTTAATGCTTCATAAGATGTGGTACATTGCCACGATAAACTTGTCACTTGTTCTGATGTAATCCTGGCCAATTGCAACAATGAATTGCATCCCTAAAATACTGCAAATTTGATAGTAATATATTTTGGACATGGTGGACTGAATACACATATGTGGTATTCCATTAGTAAATTATTTCTCATTAGGATCATACTGTATTCATAATAAATTCATTACATTAACTATCGTGTTTAAAGTCTTCATTATTTTGACAGATTCTAATCAATCGCTTCAAGCAGATAAAAGGAAGCCTCTTTTTTAGTATGATGAGAGCTATAATTTTCATACAAATTTAGCTGCAGTGTATTTTATACATAAACATTAATAGAATCAACTGAAGATGAACCAAAACTATTGTAAAAGTCCTAAGAAACTTACAAATATTCACTTCATGTTCAGCATATCTTAAAAATGTTTATATCATTCAAACTTATACAATTTCCCTCACAGGCTATATTAATTTAAAATATGTCTGAATGTTTCACAAAATTTTTGTCAGAATCTTATGCAAATTCACTGATTTTTTTTTAACACTTGAAAAATCATGATGAGTAGATTTATACATATATTAGAACAAAGCATTATGAAAGCAAATTGGATGAACAGTAATAGAAAATGAGTCATAGCACATGGATGCTAGGGTTCAGTATCAACCTCTGCCCAACCACATGTGACTGTATTCAGTTTTTTAAGCTCTGGACTTGTTCCATCAGTTCAAATACTTTTCTATCAAACTTTGTATCTATCTAAAGTCTGAATTTTTTTTACATTATCTTCAAATTGATGTTAGTAAATACAAATATATCTATAAATATGTATCTAAATATATATTTAAGAAAAGATTTATATATATATGTAAATACTCAATGCAAGCACTGCAACCTTCAGAGGGTTGGTAATTTGAAAGGTCTGTTGCCACATGTGTGACTGCATTAATATATTGAATATCTAATGTACTCTGGTGACAAATAGGAATTAGCTTTGTCTTGATTTTGTAATAGATCATGTAGTATAGGTCTAGTTGGTATATAAAATCTTGTTTGCAGTTTTTCCATGTCACTATATTTTGTTTTAATAAATTCTAACCATCGATGCATGCAAACTAAAAAATTAATTCAGCATGGAGGTTATGTTTATCTAATATACTAGCAGTAAACATGTTAAGATTTTAGAAAAAAATTGTTTGTATATAAAGTACCCCACAAAGGTAAATCTTTTTTTTTTCTTTCATTTTTCCATATCTTGCAACAGTTACTGATTTTACAAAGAAAATTATGAGGGCCTTCTAGGTCCTATTTGTCTTACATAGAAAAAATAACTTTTTTTCTTTTTTTTACAAAAACCATTTTTATTTATTATTATATTATGTATTTTTATGTGTTCTATGAATTAAAACCAATAGGACATTCTGTAGTATGAAATTCTGCTTAAAATAGTTGCTGGCAAATCATTATTGAGAAACATAATTTAAAAAAAAAATTGTAATATAAATAATACTTTATATTTATATTATTCTTATTACTTTGATATTTAAGTGTATCCTTACCCTATTCCTACCTACTTTTTAAAATCATGTTTTTATCTATCATTTTGATGATGTTTTCTTTCAGACATATTTGTTCTGTTTTCTAATTATAACAAAGTAATCTCTCTGGTGGTAGTGTAACTATAGGTAAAAATTAATGTTTAAACCCACATTACAGGAAGCCCTTACTCGCCCATTTGCAATCTGTTTATTTGTACCAGTTGTATTTTTGCTACCTTTAGCAACCCCAATCTATTATTTTTATAAAAATGTTGGTATTTTTCATTTGCTAAAAACGCCATTATAATAAATGGCTTTTTTTTTTTTTTTTAAGTTAATCCAAGCAAATAAAATCATTGTAATTTCTCATAAGATTTTTTCCAGTAGAAGTAATTATTTCTTTACTGGAGATGGTTATACAAAATTACTGTTTATGTGTGTGAAACTTTTTTAACAAGAGAAAATTACTGTTAAGTTCTTTTATAGCCTTCTGATATACATCTCTCTTATTTATTCATAGATAGTAGTATATACCTGCACTTAAGAATATAGCGAGCAGCATATAGCTGTGCTCATCGCATTACAGATAGAGATAGACTGATTGGATGAGCGGGACAGTTAGATAGTTGTTCCTATACAAAAATATCTTGTGTAACTTCATATAGTTACATAGTTGTCAGCAGTGCAGTACATTGCTAGGATAGTTAATTGCACAGTAAGCCAGCTGTCAGCCTATGTGCACAGCGACATGCTGCCTACTATATATTTTTGTAAAAGTTCTTCTTAAAACTATCTATTAAAAACAGTATTTTTTACACAAACATACAAATGTGTTCATTTCTTTTCCATTTTTTTTAGTGCTTATGTTTTACATCAATATAATAGTATCTATCTAACGTAGGACTTTATTAGATGCATTTTCAAGTGTAACAACTAAAATAACTATATAGTAGATCATTCTTCAGGTACTGCTATTTTTATTTTGTGTTTTTGTAGCTTCTGTTAACATGCTTCTTTTTTTATTTAGATATTCATTTGCTTACTGTCTTTTATGCTTACTAATTCTGTTTTCTTAATATTCATTTCAAACTATGCTTTTTCATAACTTCTAATTTTAGAACCATTGTTAAATATAATGTTTTATATTAATCTCTTAAAAACATCATGTCGTATGTGAATCTTGTATATTTTATAACTTTTTTCATTAGTTAGTTGGTTGAACACTAGTCCTTTCATATTATGTTTTATTAAATCTTTTTGGAGTATTTTTGATGGTATTTTCAACATAAATATACAAGTGTGGGGAATGGGGCACTCTTGCTTTACTTTTCCTAGATCAAATTACTGAGGATTATTTGATATATGCATCTTTTTTTTTGTAGCTGTTTTCTGATTCAGATACAATTCTCTAATCTGTATTTTCAGTTTACTCTTTGCTTTTTTTAATTTTTAAATTAGATATCCTCTTTTGGTATTGTTAGATACTTTTTCCATTTATCTTATATCTTTATATCCAGTGTAATATATTTATATATACATATACTGGGGATGTGAGTCTTATTTTACACTAATTAACTGTGTAATTGTATGGGTTTTCCATTGCTAGAGTGAATCTGGATAACTTCTGGATATAATTTTTAATCTGATGATGATTATTATTTTGATGATTGATTGTTTTTTTTTTTTTTTATGTAAATATCTAACATATTTGTTATCTAATAATTTAAGATAGTGACTGATTCTGATTCATTAACAGTCATGTACAGATGTTTTGGGTCAGCAATGTAACTACCTTAAAAACTAGGAAAACTAGCTCCTAATAAGATATTTTTGATTAGATTTAAGATAAAATAATTTCTAAATCTAAGAATGTGCTATTTTAGCACTAAATTATGTTATCAATTATTGAATATATTTTATTGTTTTGTGATTTGAAGACTCTTGTACTGGATTGTAATAATGTGAGATGTATTTTGTTACTCTTTAAACTTTGATACAGATGCCTTTTCTTTTACATATGTGATTGTTTTTTAATGTATGCTAATTCTGTTGTTAGCACGTATTAACTGAGGAAACTGAAACATTATATACTATCAAGTTCTATTTAAAATTTGAATGAATTTTTTTCCAATTAAATGTTACATTCAGTCAGGTTTAAGGAAGATTTCCTTGGAAATGATATGCCAAATTTTCATAGTGTTCGTAAAAATGTAACCTATTTTGTTTTATTTTGTTGAATGTGTAAAGTTTTCAAATACATTGAGAGTCAAATTATACTGGCTTCATTATGAATAAAGTATTTTTAGTTATATAATAAAATTAATTTTTGAATAGCAGATCATTTTATTTTGCATTAGATTTAGCATATAAGAAGCTTGACATTATTAAATTAAATTTGGATATATATCTAAGTAAATTTCTTGACAAGTGTAGAAGAAGTTTGCTCAAAGCAATCTGACAACTATTCTCATCATTTTCATCATATATTAAAAATATTACCAATTTATTTTGAAATGTCTGCTCATCATGATTTTAATTTAATTTTTAATTAAAAAATAATAATAATAAATTCATAATCTACTGGATTATGTAATATGTCTGATATTCTTACAGAAAAAAAAGTAAGTGTCGTGCCTAAATAAAAGGATGTCAGGATAAAAATCTTTTGATATATAACAAAGCGATATCAGATTGTCTTATATAAAATATTTGTGATTTCCGCTTCCATAAAAATCATAAATAATGCAAAAGTATAAACATTGCTAATTTAAAATCAAGCCAATCCATTAAAAAATTTTTAATTAATGCTTCAAATTTTGAAGCATTCTGGCTATGGATTTTTAAAATTACAATCGGCCAGATTAAGGTCTCCTAAATTGAATAGCATAATTTCTTTTTGCCTATGATATTCCATTTCTGATGTTGGACTTCATACATAATTATGCAGTATATTAAATTGATTAGCTTAGTATCTAAAAATATGTTTAATTTGTTTATCACTCGTTCTCAAATTTTTCTTTTTAATGATAAGAGAATCATTCAAATCTGTTAGTCCATTTCTTCTTTAATATTCCGATTAGTGGATTGTTGGTCTACCTTTTATGCTCATCATCTTGGCTTCCATCATTGAGATTTTATATCCTTGTTTTCCATTCCAAATGCAACTCCTTTAGAACTAATAAAGAAAATAAATTTTTGAGGATTATCAGTACTGTGATCAAAAACAATGAGGAAACTCCCTGTGCTTGTTATTTTTGTAGGCATTATGTGCAGATTTATATGCTCAAGTTAAGTATTATGTAGGAAATTAAATTTTGTAGAATGATTTAGTTATTTTATTTTCTGATTATTTATTTTATAAACATTTGCATAGTGGTAGTATAGTAATTAGTTGAAATTCTTATTATGATTATTATTGTTGTTAAATTTAAGATCTAGTTTGATAGTTAAATGTAAAAAAAATTATGCTTCTTAGTTTTTATCACTTAAGTTTTAATGTAAAGTAGTTTTTCCTAATATGATTAAAATGTAGATTTTAGTAATACTTTTCATCACATGCAAATGAGTTTAGTTTTACAAAATTTACAAGAATAAGTTATATGAAAAAAGTTATTTTAATAGTAAATGAAAACTAAATTGAAGATTTCACAGTTAACACATTTTACAAAATGGCTTTAAATATCTATATTATGGTTTCATATAAAAATAAAATCATTTAAAATTTGTTTTAATATTACATTTTGAAAACCAATTTTTAGTTTCTGTATCAAATTAATAAAAAAAAAAAAATGTTGCTCTTTGAAGAGAATCTCAATATTTTTCAGTTAGTGTTTATATTGAATATTTGATCTCTCTCTCTCTATATATATATATATATTTTTTTTTTTCTTCTTTTTCAAAAAACATATTTATCTGACACTGGTCAATATGTTAATGAATTATTTGAATTTTCAAAAAGTTATGCATATATATATATATATACAATTTTAGTTTGTTTAACATGCTAAAATTAGTAAATTTTATTTTATGTACATGTTTTACTGATTTTTTTTTATTCAAATTATTAACTCACTATCCATATATATATATATATATATATATATATATATATATATATTATATGATATAAATATAAAGTAAATAAATAAACACTTTATTTTGCTTCTTATTTAATAGTACATTACATAGATTACAATAGGACTGGATAGATATGTTATTCCATGGGTTAAAAGAAAAGAAACTATCTCAACCTTTGCCTGGATGGATCAAGGGAAATCATGGTAAAATATTGGACCAGAGCAGCATCACAAAATATCCAACTAATTGTAAAATAAAAAAATAGTAGATATGATTAAAGTTCAATTCTCAATATTTTTCTTTAAAGATATTAATTATTAAAAAAAATCACAATTCAAAAGGCATTAATAAAAATTATTTAAGCCAATATTTATTTACACATAGGATATGTAGAAAGTTTTCAATTAGTATTATTTAAAAATTCATAGACAGAGTAAATTGTTATGGTAAAAGAAATTCTTTTAATTGTATTTCAAATAAATTGATGGGAAAATCTTTAAATAGTTTGGTAGTTATTAAAAATGGTAATGGAAGCATCCCGTTTGTTGAAAAGGAATCCCGTTTGAGTTAAAAGGAAAAGTTCTGTTTTTGATCTGGTTTGATGAAGATGGATATTGTTAATTTTCAAGAATGAGTATTATTTTTGGTAAAGATTGCACATTTGCAAATGTAAATGTACATATAAGTTAACATCTTTCATTTTCTAAGTAATGATTTACATGATTCAATGTCAAACAATGATTCGAGAGCTCATTTTTATATTTTAAAAATGCATACATTTTCACTAACTATGATAGTGACAATACTAGGAAGGCCATAAAATAACACTCAAATCAATCATCCCAAGAGAATTTGTTATCTAATTAACTTTTAGTACAGTACACTTAGAACTGTTTAACCAGGAAGTATTAAAAAAATGTATATATTGGATTACCCAAATTGTCTAAGCATAAGAAAAAAAAGTTGTCTGTCTTCAAAAGATTAAAACTGCTATTTATAAATAACAATAGTACAAGGAATATTTTTTTTATAGAAATGGTTAGATGTTCTGATTTGGCTTTTTTGTTTAATGCTGTAATTTCATTTTACGATCTTGCTACATTATTTATGTGAGATCATGTAGAAAGTAGGCTCTTTAAATATATGTATAGACAGTATACACAGGTGCCATGTGAAGTGTTATCCAAACTTAAGGAACTGATACCGGCATCAAAATAAAAGAAAAAAAAGTTTACATGAACAAATATCCCACCTCAGTTTATTTTCCCTCTGTCTGACATTTTATATCTTTTCAATTAATTTTATGCCAGCTTTAGGCACAAAATTGAGACTGGATAATTTTTGCAATTTACTTTAACAATTTTGACTATTTATCAACCAATTGTTGGCACTTTGTTCAAAATAAACGGCTTAAAATTTTATTTAATAAAATATAATTTGATTAAAACTTAATATTTATGAACTTAGTAATCATTAAACAATTTTAATGACTTCCATTTTGGAATTTTCAGAGATCTTCAGAGTTATTTATTTTGTTGTTATTGGGTACATAAAATTTCATTAAAATATCTCTGTGATTCTTAAAATATAAGATTTTGTTGAAAAAACACAAAAATGTGAACAGAGGCAAAATGAAGTGAGATAGGGAATTTGTCTACATGAATTTTTTAGTTTATTTTGAGTTCTAAATCATCCTTTTAAATTTGGCTAACACCTCTCAGGATACTGTGCTAAACAGAAAAAGAGAGAGAGGATACTGTGTATATGGGTGTGTGTTAGATATAATAAAAAACTTATTCATGAGATATGGCTGGTATAAAAGGATGAAACTGAGACTGTTTTGAATATGGTTGGCAGGTATTAAACCTAAATGAATTAGATTTAATAGCAACAATGTTATACAAATCTTAGTAAGCATAAGAGAATTTTTTGTACAATATTCCAAAATTAGATAATGAAATTTTTTTATTATTTGTGTGATGGATTTCCTATTAGTGAAAAGGATTAATTTTTTATCCACAGCATGAAATTTGAAGATTAATCAAGCTGATTTTGTCTACAACAAAATCAAACCATACCGCTTCACTTTTAGATATCTTAATAAAATGTTACACTTGTAACAAAGTCTGTGTATGTTCTCATTTGAAATGTACTATTATATCTTGGAATGACTTCAAAATATCAGAAAATGTTTTAAGGTTATAAAAATGTTCTTTCAAATCATTATTTGACATCCATAAATATAATGAATCATTTCCTACATTTTAGTGAATTGAAAATTTTTTTATATTTATAAAACCTTTTATTTATCTTTGCAAAAAAAAAAAATATATATATATATATGTTTACAAACATGCTATACAACAAAAAAATTATAAATTCAGTTTTTAAAAATTACAGCATCCACCTCCTTTATAAAACCAAACAATAGAATTATTACTATGTAACTTAGTACAATATTTTAATAAACAAGAAAGGGCATTTATAAACTTCCAATTCTATTTTTAATAAATTATCGACATATCTTCACACCATTTATTTAAAATCAACTTTAAGTTACATCAGCTTTATGTTATTATGTTGAGTTTTTATTAAGTACTACATATTACGTATTTATACCTATTATATATATAAACAACTAAATTTTCAGCATTCTCATTTTATATGTAAAGGTAAATTGTGGTCAATTGTAATTGTCTTCCAAATAGTTGTTTTATTTTTGTATTAATTTTATTATATTTAATTAATTCCTTATGTGTAAAGGCAAAGTGCCGATTACATCCTTATTTTCAGCAAATAAGTATTTTAATTTTATTATACGGTTATTATACAACCATATGGTTTGCTGTATGGTTATGATTCATGTAAAGCACAATGTCAAATATATACCACAACGTCTGATATCTCAGATCTAATGTATCTGAAATTATAGCCCTTATCAGAGTTCTTACTCCAAGATGTAAATTATACAGCAATCCCTATGGTGAACTGAGTTTAAAGCTTCATTTCTCTTTTTGGAAGGCTTTGCATTATGAAATGCAACTTCATATAATATTGCATGAAAAAGGATAAAAATATTGCATAAAATATTGCATGAAATTATTTCATTTTTCACTTTTTGTTTTAAGCCTGGCCTGAGATGATTGCGAGAATGGTGATTTCATTTATTGGGATGTTTGGATCTCATGTCAGATCACCTAATAGTAAAGTTAAGTTATTTAGTAGAAAAATATCTTCAAATATTTGCTTTAATTCTGTTATCTTATACATTTAGTTATTTTACTTACTTTTAATTTTTTTTTTATTTTATGAAGCTATTCTAAGAAAGTTTTCCTTTAATTCTTCCAGACAAGCATTCGGGAATTTTTTTAACCATGGATAAAATATTTAGCTCATCTTAGCTTAGCTCTCTCAGCTTAGTAGTTAACTCATCATTTGTGATGTAGAGAATAATGTATAATTATTTGCTCATTTGTATAAAAGTGTTTATTTATTTACATAGTTGTGTGATTGCACTATCTTTTTCTCAGTTTATTTATTAGTTAAGATCCATATAAACCACTTGACTATACAAGACACTTGTCAAAGTTGCTTTCTCTGAGAGTAGTTTTCTTCATTAAAGCTAGTTTTTTTTAGTGAATGTTCCAGCCTTCCTTGCCCTTTATATTGGCTTAGTAATCTAATAGTTTCAGTTACTGGCTGGTAGATACTTCCAGTGGTTTTTTTGTTGTTATACAACATATAAGGTTATATGTGCATAAAATTCATATGTTATAGCTATGAATATATTATCATGTTTTTGTAAAGATTCTGTATTATAACCTAAAAAATGTTATGTAATTAAGAATACTTCAAACTGAAATTTTTGTGAATGTGTTCACATAATTAATTTCAAATTTTAGAAAGACTTAAATTTGAGATATGTGTTCTAAACAAACATGAACATCTGTATTTTTGTTTTCAGTTCAGAAAGCCATGATTTTAAAGCTTAATCTCTATTTCCAGTATAATTTGATTGATATATCTGTGTACACCAAAACCATATTTAAAAAAATGTATTAACTATTTAAATTATTTGCTTTGGCAATATTACAACTTTAAAGAGCAACATTTGTC
Source organism: Zanna intricata (assembly GCA_010016005.3). Taxonomy (NCBI): domain Eukaryota; kingdom Metazoa; phylum Arthropoda; class Insecta; order Hemiptera; family Fulgoridae; genus Zanna; species Zanna intricata. Next base: position 61,523 of record JAAAKQ030055482.1, on the reverse strand, counting down.
TTGCAGTACTGTAACTATTTTTGAACTTGAATTATTATGATGAATAAGAGTTTCAACAGGTATAGTATACACTGCAGTAGTTTAATTGTAGCAAGCAATACGATAGATTAAAAATTTCATAATTATTATTATTTTACAGAACTAATTGTGGATTTTAAAAAGAGTAATTTTTTAGAGCAGTAATTTAGTAAAGCCACTAATATACATAAATAGTATTGTCACACGAGTTTTAACTTTGTAAGCATAGAAAAACAAATAATGTAATAGATTGCTTATAATGTACTAAGGAAGCTTGAGTAATGTAAAATCATGCATTTAGCATTCTATTTTTATCACGAAAAAAAGGTTGTCTAATATTTAAGTAATTTAGTAAAACTATAAAATTGTTATAGTTGTGTTTGTGTAAATATAGTATTGTTACATTGTTAGTTTGTAATTTGTGCTAAAATTGTTAAAATATAAAAATATAATGAAATAATTACATTTAATTTAAATTTACCTTATATAATCGCAGATTATGCTATTACCTAGTAGAATTCTGATGGATTTATTTTGTTTACTAAATTTTTTAATGGACTGTTAATACAGTCTGATTGGATTGCATTCTTATCTACTAGCAGGTTACATATTATTATCCCATTCCCTGAATAAACTGGTATGTTCTACTTTCAGTGATTTCCAATATACAAATATTTTTTATCTGATTGAAATCTTGTTTTTAGTGAAGTAATTTATCTGTTTATTTTTAAACAGTTGATACAAAAGATCTTTTCTAAGTAGCATTTATAAAAATATATATAAAATTTAAACTTATCTTTTTATATACATAATCGTTAGTGGAAAGTGTCTCGCTTTCTGTTGCTTACTATAAATTCAATTTCTTATCTCTTGCAGCCACAATTTAAAAATAAAAAGTATGTAATGCATATATCAGTGTATTTTTGAATTCTACGTGGTTGAATTTATGTGCCAACTATTACAAATAATGCTGATCTTTTTGATCAGCATGAGGGAGTTTGTGATCTCTGAGTGAATTTTTAAAAACCATAATTTTATGCAGATGAATAATATTGTAAATACATTATCCTCACTCTAAATAAATAAATTATGTAAATAATAAAAAGTTAAAATTAATTCTAATTGCTAAAGTTAGTAAAATAAAAAAAAAATAATCGTACATAATTTTGATTCCAACTAAAAGTAGCTTACATCTTCAGTTTAGAAAATGTTTCCTATCAACTGATTAGTTGATATTCAAGATAAAATTCTAAAATGCAAAAATTATTTTGAATTCTGATAGTTTCATTTACAATGGGTTTCTTAGAATGGTTCTTATTGTATTCATTTTTTTCTTGTTCTTTTGTTCACTCAAAAACTGTGGTGAATTTTCATAGATAAGTTTTGTTGTTTAAGACATTATGCAGTGTTTAAAAATATTTTTTGGCATTTATTAACATCTTTTGTTTTTATAATCTTTCCAATTTCTGCAACTGAATTTTCTGATGACAATTATTGGTTTGTATTGTTTTTTTCTTTTTTATAAATATGTTTTTAAAGAGGTTGAGTGTTTCCTAAATGAAGATGTATTCCTTTAAAGGAAGTTCACTGTTTATTGTAAAATGTACAGTTGTAAACTTAAAATATAAGAAAAAATCATTTCTGTTTGTCAAGAATAATTTGGTGCTACAATAAAAAGTGGTTTTATTAGAATAATTTGAAATATCAATAACAATACTTTTCAAAACTTGATCATTACAGCAATTGTTCAATGAAAAAAAGATAATCTAATCACTTATCAAGAATTCACACATTACAAAAACTGAACCATTTAACAGAACTTGGTAATTCTAAATTTTGATTCAATTCTTATATTCAGTATGTGTGTAGTGTCAGATACCTTTCCATGATCTACAAAGGAACTTTTATTATTTGAAAATATCAACTTGTAATGTGCCAGAGCTTTGATTCTAAAATCTTTTTGATTAATGCCTATGATTTCTGTTAGAGAATTAAATTGATTTATGTAAGAGTTAAGCGAGTTATTAATCCTCTCTATTTATTTTAATGTTTTATCTTTCTGTAAAAAGAGTTTAGAACATCTCTATAGTTGTCTCCTTAATTATTTAGTACTCCTTTAATCTTATATGCCAACTTCAGAAATTATTGCATTAGTGTGTGCTCATGAATGTTAAGTGCATATGATATTCTGAAATTATATTAGGAGTAAAGCAAACTGAATTGCATTGCCATCAATACAAGGCATGGTAACTTCACATGCCTTAGTCTGATGTTCTTTTAGTCCGACTGAATCAGAACTATTACAGGATAACCGATAGAGAGTAATTGAAATATGGTCATTTCGTTGTTTGGTATTTTGTATTCCTACCCCCAGGGAATCTCATCTAAATATTCAATAAATAATCTGTTCCAGCAAAGGTTACACTATAATGCAAATGTTTAATACATTTTTCTACATCCATCATATTTTTTAAATAAATAAATCAGCACTATTTCCGTTAATATGTAATAAAAATTGACAAATGTCAGATTTCCTGAAATAAATTTTACTGAATTAAAATAACTGTATAAAAATAGAATATCGTATTACTTATTACATTAAAATTGTTAAATTTCTGAAAAAATTATTTTTTGTACCATCTAAATAAAATTTGATTGTTCATTGGCTTTATTAAGTAACTGGCATAAATTTAAAAAATGATCAGTCGCGGGACTGACCGACAGAAGTTAATACTTCTTTTAGCTGGCCTGGAGATGTATTTTAATGCTCCAATAAAATTTAAATTTACTATAACGGAGACGCATGCGCAATTATAATTAATATTATTCTAAAATGAAATATTGTAATGATATAAATTGGGATAGGCATGTATTAAGATAATTAATAAATAAATGTACAATATTTTTAAAAAAAAAATACACAGTATTCCAAAAAAGCCCTCGTATCTCAAAAGTTTTCCCGATCACTTGTTCGGTTTAAAAGCCTATAAAAAAACTAAAAAGTTTTCTGAAGGTGAGGCACCAGTAAAAAACATAGGTCACAGATAAGTAAGAAAGTTGCTCGCATGTCGAAAAAAGGCTTGCACGCTCTCAAAGACTATAAAATTTTAATTTTGAGGTTCCCCCGACCCCGTAGAGTTTTGGAACGTTTTGTATGGATTTTTTCACACTTCCGGATCAAACCTATAATAGAATATCGATTTGGATCTCGGGGGGGAGTTTCAGGGGAACAGTAAGACAGCCGAAAATGTAAAAAAAACGGGTTTTTTTTTAATTTTAGACCCAATGGGGGGCGGGGGCCGAATTTCCTTTCTCAACTCTTAAGCAGTTATACGGGCTCTGCAAAAAGTTTCTCTGCAACGATTCGCTCAGACGTTCTCCTTGTAGTCGGCTTAAAATTTTGGGGGGGTGTAATCCCCCCAGGAGGAAATTTCAAGATTTCGGATTTTTCTGGTCGGTTTCAGCCCACCCCCTACAAAAAAAGGTCTCTCGACATTTTTCGCTTCGAGGCCCTCCATAGGGTTTAAAATTAATGTTAATCAGTCACTCAGTGAGTCAGTCAGTACAATACAGTGACGTGACGGCAAACCGGAGATTTTTTCCACTCCCAGGCCCATCAAAAGAAGTATTAAATCAATAATATTATGTTAATCTAGTACTCTGGGCTGGACTAGTAGTAAACTTGTCACAAATCACTTGTTTAAGTTGATTTTCAAAATTGAAAGTTTTGAGATTCAAATCTTGGAGAAAGTTAGTTATTTTTACACAATTTGAATACTAAACTGATTATATTGTTCTTTGCTGGTTCGGGTTCAATTAACCACACATCTCAGGAATGGTCAGCCTAAGTACAGACAAGACTAAACCTCATTCATATCATTCCCATCTCATTGGACCATGGGGAAGTTGCTTATTATTTATAAGTTGAATAGATTGCAACATACACATTACGAATAAAAAAATAATATCTTAATCTAAGACTGCAACAGACAGTTTATTCAGAAATACTTTAAGTACAGATAAGTAGTGTTTTTTCTATTTAAAAAAAAATTATGTCTGACAATGATGAACTTTACCAGCATTTCCAGAATGTGAAATCATTCATTAGCATTACATAACATGCAACTTATGGTGATTGAATTATTAACTTTTCATTCATAATTTAAGATTAAAAAACTTCTGGCAATTTACATGAACTTAATCATAATCGTTTTTCCAGTCACTGATGTTTAAATAAAAATTTAGTCACTGATATCTGTCTGACTAGTTCTGTCAGTTAAAAATTTATTAAACAATGTACTACAACAGATTGCAATTTAAATATAAAAAGAAAAAATCAAGGAAAATAAATTTTAATACACCAATACTATAAAAGTTTTTTTCAGGTTGTTAGTTCAGAAGATCAGCACAAAATTTAGTATTAAATTGTATTGTTCATCAAATAACCGAAAACAGCTACTGCTGGGAGTAAAACATCTTCACATGGTATTCTTTCTTTGAAAAAAAAAAAAGATTAGTCTGTTTCTGAAATCAGACCATTCTGTCCATTGTTACTGGGATATGGTATGCATTATCTTCCCTTTTAACATTTTTGCAGTTGGTTACCGCACCCCTACCCTTACCAAATTATTCATCATAAAACCTAAAACTGGTGTATTTTCTAATCCATGCATACAGAAAATAAGTTCCAATTTCAGTTACTTAAACCAGGAGCATGTTGTTTATCTGGCACCTCATGGATTAAGTCAATCAACACCATTTTTGATGAAATTAATGAATAGTGACAACTCCAGTAAACACATGCAGTACTCGATTAAAATAATTGACTGCACAGACTAATACACAGCCAGCGATAGAACAATGGCAAGATAAGAAAGGTTGAAATATAATTATTGCAATGATAGATTATATAAATATTAACAATTTAATATTGTTTGATATTTAATCCATGAGTTATTTACATAATGATAGTAATTAGTAATTATAAGGTGAGGTCTTTTATATAATAAGTATATTTAAATTTATTGTATATTCTTCTTTAGTTAATGGTAGCATTACTGGAAAATTACTCAAATATTGTAAAATGCTTTACGAAAGTTTTCTAACTTTTTGACGAATAAATTTTGTTCTTATTTTTAAATTTCATTATGACATTTACAATTAATTCAGGGAATGAAAAGATAATTTACTGAAAGAAATATCAGAATTTTTCTGTTAAAGGTTACTGTATAAAATATGATCCTACTTGTTTGGATTTGTAAATTACGGAAAGCATTCAATTCACGCGTAGTGACAAAGTAGACGTAAATTCTATTTAAGACATTTATGTATCTGAGGCTAATAAAATAAGTTGTGATTGTACTAAGCTCTTTTCATCATTAAGGTATATCTTCAGAGGATGAAATGATTGAATTGTGGCGTGTGTAAAAAATGCCATGCCTGCCGGGATTTGAACCCGGGACCTCCGGATGAAAGGCCGAGACGCTACCCCACTCGCGCCACGGAAGTCGGGTCCAATCACGGATTACAAATAAAAATAAGTACGTAATTCATAAAAAACAAATTGGAATTTCGATTGATATTCACTGATCGATCTCTATATAACTGGATAGAAGATCCTTGTGGCGTAAAATACAGTTGTTTATTATGGAAGCATATTTCAGCACCCGATAATGAGCGGCTGGAAGCTTAAAAAACCATTGTACGCTTGCGCGACTATAATCGTGTTTGAAGGGATGTTATTTTACTCAAGTCGGATAACCAAAAGAATGGTCATTTTCGGAACAGAAGCAGAAATTTACGAACAGTTTTAGAGAATTTCAGAATTTTTCTAAAGTAATTTAAATAGCTGATATTTAGACAGAGCTAAAACAAAACCTCAGTCCCGGCCCCTGGCGTTGGGAACCGAGGTTGACCTTGGCCTCCCATCTCCGAGGTTTGAGGCAGGCGTGTTAAAAGATCCGAACGGGTGGGATGATTTGTTGTGCCGTTCATACTGCCTGTGTACAGGAGGACATACTAGAATGGACAACTTCTACCGGGCTGTGCTATGCTTCATTGTGGGTCCGGCCCGGGTGGTGGAAAAAAAAAGAAAAGAAAATATATGAACAGTTTTCTAAGCTAATTTGAACAACCAAAATATAATATGTTCAATTTTTCAAACCAATTTCTCGCAACATATTTTGAACCACTCTTACTTAACCTTTGTGCATGTATAATTTTATTTTATTTAGTTCTAGCCACTCATTTGGAGGCGCTAGTTTATGCTTCAAATTTAACCAATTCTAATATATAGCTCCTTTATCCAGTCATATAGAGACCAGTGTTTGTATTATGAACTACAAACACTACTAATCGATGTTACATATGCATGGAGTATCCGATTTCTATATGTCGATCTCTGTTTTGAAGAGTAGGAAAGCTCGATTCCTGAGGCAGTCGTTCGCGGCTTTATTTATTTCAGTTAGTGACTTATGACTCGTTAGGTCATGTGTTACTTCGTATGTTAATTTCTGTATATATTCTTCCATGTTTTAAGAATAATAGCTTTTACATTTTAATATGGAAGAACGATTTAGACGGTATGAAAAAATAGAATTTCTAGGAGAAGGTCAAGTAAGTGCCTTGGAATATACTCCATAACCTATATCATACTTAAAAATCTTGAGATTGTTAATTCTTGAGTTTATTATCTGTCCGATGTTTTAAAGGTTGTAGTTTATTTAATTAGAATCGCTCAATACTCGAGGGTATTTGGATACCCAAATTTGGTAAATTAAAAAAAAAAAAATTGTAGAAATTATAGTTAATTTTCAGGTAACGACTGGTTGTGCTATTTTTTATTATCAATAAACTCGTACGTTTTTCGATCTGTTAGTACTTTTTATATTGCAAACTTAAAAATAAACCCACAAAAATTAACTTAAAAACTGCGGGCGGTTTTCCAACCGAGATCGGTTTTAACTGTAACGAGATATTGTGAAATTTAAACTAGTTTGTTAAGATTATATCGGAAAGATTTGCGAGCTTAGGTTTGGAGGAGATTTTTTTTTTAGGGTGTTAAGTTAATTTTTGTTAAATGTGAAATTTCTTGATAAGTGTAACTGCTTTGTAGAGTTACAATTTGTTAAGAAAACTAAAAAAATTGCATCTAAAGATGTTTGTCGCAAAACCTAGTATTTACTACCAATGCTAACAGTTGTTAAATATACCAGAACAAAGTATTTTATTACACTTGCTATATGTAAGTTTTCTGTTATAAAACTGAAAAGATGCCATCCATATGTTATATATTAATATCAAAGGATGGTAAATAATATTGCTGTGCAGCAATCCTAGAAACCTTCCCTCTCCTACTTCTGTAGAAGTATTGGTCTGTTAGATGTATTGTGAATGTCAACAAAAGCTCTTCAGAGTTGTATGCCCAAGACTGAAAGTGTTTTAAGGAAGTTTGAGTAGTATAAGATTTCGTTTGCAAATTGATAAAATTGTTTTGTGAGAATGCAGTTCTGTGGGATGTCGCATGTTATGACTTAATGAACAGGAATAAAAAACAAGAGTAGTGGAACAATATTGCCAAAGAATGCCAATTGAGAGATAAAGGTAGTAAAGAAAAAAAATTGCTGTTTAATTGGATGATTAAGAGGATTAAAATTTTTTCAATAATTTTCACAGGTTTGAAGGTCACATTCACTGTTATTTTTCTTCAAATTAATCACTCCTTGTCAGTATATCTGTATGTAGCCTATAGCACTGATCAAACTCAGGAACCTTTGTTTTGATTTGTCAAAATTACTGTACCAGAATCGAACTGTAAGTGGTAGGTGGAGGACACAACTGAGCTTTGAGTTTGCGATATAATATCTACGGCTCATAATTTCCATACTCTACATTGTAGTAGGCCTGAACATCAGTGCTATATACTAATTATAAGATTTATTGTATAGCAGATTGTTTAGACTTGTTCATTATCTAATCAACTCTTCATTTTTCAAATTGTAAATTAATTTTCACCAAATTAATATTTTAGAATTTTGGAAATTTTTTAGAATTATTACAGTAAAAGTAGTGGGAAAAAGTGATTCAATTAATGAAAGTAATAGATTAATTTAGGTTTCTCTGATAATGTTCTCTTCCCCCTGTTATGATTTATATTGTTTCATAAACTCTAATAAAAAACGTTGATGAAAATGATTAAGTAGATTTTTGATTCACTTAACTCTTAGTTTTGTGGAATGCCAAAATTCATTTTTTTTGTTTTAAAATAAGTTTTTGTCAAATTGGGAAAGTTGTTGCCATATAAACTCCATTACACTTGATAGCTGTCAAAGTGTTTCTCAATGTTTTTAATTCTGCCACTTAGTTGATCCCCACATCCTTTCTATTTGCTGCATATTTGCACCAGTTGTGGGATCAGTGAAAATATACTTATGATTTATCCTCATAACAAAACTGTCTGCTTGAAGTTATTGCTAATTCTGAGAGATTATTTGATAACCTTTGGTTTCATTTATACTTTAATACACTTATATGATCAGAATCAAGAAAACACAAGATCTAAGGTTTTGACTTGGTGACCCATGCAAGGTCATTGTTCATTCCACATTATTAATACTCTAGTCAATTAGCAAACAGTTTCATGAGTTACAATGACCTGATCAGATGCTAATTTATTCTGTGGAAAAAGGATTTTTTTAAAAATAATGTTTTATAAAGTGTGTGCTAACCTATTTCGAACTTGTTGCAGAAATCTCTCTTGTTTCTTGATGAAATGCGGCAAACAACTATACTTTTAGCATAATACTATTCGGTATTATTCTTCAGTTTGATGAACATGCTCTCATCTACTTATAAAATTCAGGTTCTCCAGTCTTTCTTACTGATATCATTTCAACAGTGAAAAGGCATACTTCACTCATATAACTATTACAATCTAAAGTGGTATCTTTAAATATGTTTAACTGACAATTGCACCACAAAATTCAAGCTAATTTTTCCATCCATTTATGAAATGTGCTCTGTCACAAAGTCCAGCCATCTTCCAATCAGTTATTTAATCTTATTCTTTTTTACACCTGGCTACAATGCATTTACAAAAAAACTTTCTTTTTTTTTCAAAATAAAACTCTTATCAACAGTAACAAGTGATTGTTACCGCATTTCTTTGCTTTGATGTAGCATTATAGGATCATTAGATGTAAATCAACAAGCACCACAACTTGACCATCACCAATTTCAACAAAATTCGCAGGATTGATCTTATAGTGATGAAATAAATTTTTTTCTGTTGCTCAAGTTTTTTTTTGTGTAGAACCCTGTAAACACTGAAAATTGCAAAAAGCAATGTTCAAGTAATTAGAAAAAATTAATTTTCTTATACCAAGCTCTCCTCTGATAATGTTCACCAGTTGAGACATGCCCAAATCGAGAGCTCAATTTGATGTCATTTTAAAGCTCTTGGAATTGGCTTTAGGGCTTGGCAAGATTTTATGGCATTAATAGTTCAGGGTACCCAGAAATTTATTTGACCTGGAATATATAGAAGTGTATTTTTTTAAATTTGAAAAAAATCTGTTTGCTTCCTAATGTGTAGTACATGTGGTAAACATTTCATAATGGGATTGCAATGTGATCATGGTGAAATAAAATAATGAATGAATGTATATGTATTCACCACTTAAATGCAATTTGTATAGCGTCCAAAGATATTTACAGAAGAAATGCACAGTGCACACGTCTTTTTAATAACTTTTTATGCTAAACATGGTTAGCATTGTCTGCTTTTTGCTTTGAGAGGTTATAAACTCGTCCTGTTGGATTTACCCTGGGATCTATTTTTGAAATAACATTAAGAACATCCTCAAAGCCTGAGTAATGGAAGGAAGGTGAAGGCCCATGTGAGTGTAAGAACTTCATCTTTACTCTTTCACTTTCCTCATTTGAGTGTAGAGCATACCCCAACCATCAATGTCTGTTGTTTCTGCAGCTCAAGAATCCAATCATTTCTGTGAATTAAAAATCATCCTCAGTATTTGTTGTACTTATTGCTGTTGTTAGAAAATGAAAAATCCTCATGTGCACCTGATACTTGTTCAATGGAACAAAGAATGCAGTTTCTGAGTTCTTGCTGTCATTGTCGTACTCTTCAAAGCCTCTTCTCCTTTATGTTGTTTAATTGTACTGTAAGGGAAATGTATCGACTCAATGTGTTTATTTGCCCAGTCATATAACTGTTGTGAAGTCATGATTTGGTCATTATTGAACATTTGAAGACTTGATCTAGCTGCAAGTCTTTTTTACAGTCCCTTCCACACCATCACATGCACTTTAGCTATAAGATGTGACAAAAAAATGCCTCTCTGCTTTGATCTCAAAGTCTGATTCTTGGTAATGAGGTTGCAAAAATTGAGTCTGTTTTGTATTGATAGACAGCACCAACACTATAGTAATAGAATAGGCTTGGTTTTGTAGTAAAATGAGACTGCATGAAACCAATTAAATATTTCTGAAAAAGGTGCGCTGCTATTGTGTCATGTGTGAGACAGTAAAAAAGTATGACAAGAAATGCATGCATCAATGTTTTTGTTGTTGGATTTTTGAAATAGATTATGAAGGGTAAACTGTTGCCTGTGCATTGTTCTTGTGGAAACCTTGGGCTGTATCCTGGAGAATGAATGAATAGTTCTCAGCAAAATTGCACATTACAAGATATTCACCTTCTTTCAGAGTGGGTGAGGTAACTGGATTGTTGACTAGCAGGAAATGAGTGTTGCAGAAGTTTCAGAAGTTTTTCATTATATGTATTGATGAATTCTTCAGTAGGTTTAACTAATGTCTGGGAAGATGTTCTTTTTTCAACTTGTTATTCACTGTTTGTTGGTGATGTTTTCAATGCAGTTGAGCTCAAAGCTTCCTCAATCCTTCCCTTGACTTCTTCAACCCAGGACAATTTTTGCAATTTCCAAAGTAGCAAGCTTCAGTTGGATTAACATACACTACACATGTCATAATACCTTTGAAAGATTTAATTGGTCTATCACCTTCTATCAATTCCTTCATTCTACAATGCATAACCTAAAGTTTTGCTTTTTGATGTGTTGGACATACATGAACACTGGGTTCCTCTTGCACCTGCAAGAGGAACCACAGTACACAGTACTTTGGCCTGAATTCACAGAACTTTGAAAATTCTATTTTCAGCAACGGATATCTCTGTTTAAACAATGCTTCATGGAGATTACACAGAATTAATTTTTTCTCAATATGCTCTCTTCCATTTGTCTTAAGAGAAATAATACCTTTTTCTGGGCATAATTTGATTTATTTCTTCATTTTTACACAGATCAGTTACTTTTTTGCTGTTTCAAAATCTAAAGTTTTACCAGGTTTAGGATCAGGACATGGCATGACAGCTTTTTCTTTAACCTAGCTTTTAGCTTTCCTTGCAAAGTAGTCTATGGTTATATAACTACTGCAAGTAGTCATGGTTGTTTAACTACTGCAAGTAGTTAAATAACCATGATATAAAATTTGATTGATTGCTTCGCTGAGACTTCTTTCTCGAGAAAGAATGTTTTAAAATTATTATTCATTTATTTTTATTTACAAATTGAAAACTTAAATTTAATAATAAATTAGTTTTTTCACTATAAAGACAATTCTTATTGTATATAAATTGTCTTAGAATTTGGCAATTGATTTTATAGAAAAAAATATCATGAACTTATCCATGTTTTAAAATACTTTTTAAGCTTTAATTAAGCATACTGATTCACACTGGCTATTTTTTTTAATAGTGAAAATACCAAAATAATGTGTTTTAAAACTTTATGATGTTTACTAATGTTATGAAGTGTGAATTTAAAGGTTTAGAGATTTAAAGATTTAAAGGGTCACCAAGTTGAATGAAATTATCAAATATACTCGTATCAGTATCTGATATAATAGGCTAGATTTTCCAGTGTAATCTTTTTTAGATCATTATGTTTGTTTCATCGGAATATGTGCAATACTCTCTCTCCCCCCCTCTCTTTCTGTGGTTGTGCACTTTTCCTTCTATAATAAGTAACATGTAAATAATGCAGTTTAGTAAATTTGTTATTTTCCTGCCTATAAAAAGTTACTCAATAGTTGTATAGTATAGCATACAAGGTAAAGTATGCTAAACTGATCAAATTTTGTATGTTTGAATTTCTTTATAGATCTTATAATTTCATGATTCTAACTAAAATACACAAATATATATATATATATATATATATATGTGTAAGATATGTACGGATGTACATCTTACATATTATATACCTCATTATTGTATATTGTATATTTCATCATACCTATTCTCCAGATTGAAGAATGATTCATACTTCATTCTTCAGATGCAACATGATGATGATTTGCATGAACATGGATGCAATAATTGAAAAACAATCTTAGACAATTAAATTAATTAGTTTATGCTAATTAAAATAATAGTAAAATATCTCATATTAAAACTACTGTTTGAATTACATATAGACCTCCACTTTTAATTGAAGTTTCTCTCCCATCGCATGAATAAATATGAGAATAAAATAAAATAAAATATTTTAAATTGTAAAATATTTCTCAAATCCTTGTCTATATATAAAGAATAAAAAAATTAAAAATTTGCCCAATTTATATAAAACAAAATTACAATATTTGAATGGATAATTTTTTGAGCTCTTTCTAAATTGATAATATTTCATTTTTCTGTTAGAACCTACAACCACACATTGTTTTGTTACTTATTTTGCCTTATCATTTACTACTAAGTGCTGTCGTATATATATATATATAATATTGAAAATGCTCTGTTTAATCTAAGATCATCAATTCACTTTTCTTATTAATTACAAATAGAATATTGATTTTAAAATTTGTCTAATTATATTTTAATTTGAAGCTTCTAAAAGTCATTGGGAGGAATAATTTCTGTGTAAGTAAGGTGTTTATGATTTTTTTTTTAATTACATAATTTATTAATTATGGATGACAGAATATATTGATTGAAAGATGTAAGAAAAGTTAAGGACAGACTTTTTACTTGTCCAACTTAATAATTGTAATGGTAAGAGTAGTAAGAAATAAGATAAATATTTGTAAATTTGGTTTTCTTTGTGATTGTAAAGTAATATTGGTTATATTTATGAAAGATTTTAATTACAATTTTTTTTCTAATTTTCAGTTTGCTACAGTATATAAAGCTAGGGATACTGAGACTGATACTATTGTTGCTGTTAAAAAGGTGAGAATTGATTGTTTATAAACTGTTAAAAATTATTAAAATCTTAAATAATAAATGTGTAAAATAATAAATCTATAACCATGTGGGCAGTTATTAAAAATGAAAGTGGACTTGAAAATAAAACTGGTCTTGACTTCCATTATCTCATATTCAGGTAGCAGAGAAGTTTAATAATTTCTTCTCCACTGTAATAATAAAACTTGTATTTTAAATATAAAGAATAAATATAAATAATCAGTGTTACTGTTGATATTCCACTAACAATTTAAAAGAAATTGTAAATGCCTTGCAAATTTAATTACACTGGTCAACATGATTTTTGTCTTACGAATACCAGAAGGTGTACTTAATGCAGTTTTTATTCTGTTTTAAATATATATTCAGAATTTCTCCATCACCCACAGTTTTTTGTTGTTTTAATTTTTTAAAATATTTAAAAAGTTTTTTCATCAATTTGTCCATTGTCAAGTAAAAGCTTCTAGTAAAAAGCTTAAGTAAAAGCTTAGTTATGTAAAAATTAAAGAACAAATATTTGTGGGTCCACAAATACAATCATTAATGCATGATGAAAAGTTTAAGGAACAACTGAATCCATTAGAGAAAGCAGTTGGACAAACATTCAAAAATTGTTAGACTTTTTTGGGAAATCAAAAGGCAGGAAATTTCTGTGATGTTGTCAATGACCTTATAACATCTTATAAAAATTTGAGTTGTAATATATCCTTAAAAGTACACTTCCTGCACTCACACTAGATTTCTTCCTAGAAAATCTTGGCGGAGTGAGCTATGAGCACAGGGAACACTTTCATCAGGAGATTTCAGTTATGGAAAAGAGGTATCAAGGCAAATGTATTCCTAGTATGTTGGCTGATTATTGTGGACCATCAAGAGGAATGCTCCTCAGGTGAAATATGGCAGAAAATTGTGATTTCGTTCTTTCTAGGTGGATAAAATGTTTGAATACTGTATAGTTAAGAATGCAGAAAATATTAAAATGTTTGAAATTATAAATTCCTGTCTCTCAGAAACCTTGCATGAAGGTTGCACCTGATATCATATTAATTCAGGTGAAAAGAATGCTACAGAATCGCATATCTTTCTTCGTGAGACGTAAAAATTCTTTTTTGTTCCCAGTGCTATTGGATCTTTCAATAATGAAGAATTTCCTAACTGGCTTTAGACTTCTGTTATTATTCCCCTCATTAAGAAAGGTTCGCCATTTACAAAATTATTGGCCAATTTCATTATTATCCTTTTTTCTAAAGTAGTTGACAAAATTATGAAAAATCAACTTTTCGTAAAAAGCATACTGTATTATTAACAAACTTTCAGCATGGTTTTAAGAAAAAAAAAATCTATTGACACAGTCATTTCCCAGGTTTTTGAAAGTATTTAAATTCTTTTATTAAAAATAGTTTACATTTTCAATTTTAATTATACTTAGTTTATCTTAGTTATCTTACTATACTTAGTTTATCTTAATTATACTTAATATAAATACTAAAAAAAAATTAGTCTTAAGACAAATAGCTTGAATATAAATTAAAACCATTCTCATTGATCAGATTAAAAGTTTTACTGATGCGTGACATGTAAATGCTTATTTAATTTTTTATTTATGAACTATGAAAATCTTTTTTTTTCAAAATTGTTATATTTTTAAACACCTGGTACTTTTTGATTTAGCTTAAAACATGTCTGTGACATTAGAAAGTCCTGACAACTTAGATTTTACATGTAACATTATCTGATGTGTAGTGTTTTATAACTGATGAAGAATCCATTGATTTGAAAGGCTTATTATGAAAATTGATGAATTTATATTACCATAATTTATAATATGGTGTAGATTATTTGTCTTTTTTGAATACACATGCTTTTAATGGTATAAGACTGTGGAATCAAAAATCAACTATGAATATATGAAACTATCAGGGAATAGAGAATAAACAACAAGAAGGTTTAAATAAGGTTACAAAACTTGATCTGGTTATTTTAATTGATATAAGAAGAAAGAAGAGTCCTGACTTTAAAAAGTGGAATTCATTAAATGATATTACAGTGGTGTGGACAAAAGCAAAAGGGCTAAGTCATTTATAAGCATCTTAATAAACAAATAATTTTCTAAATATGTCTTGATGTGGGAAGCTGTTAATGAATATTTTGTTGAAACTAAAAAGATGATTTATGATAATGATTAGTGTATATGTTCTAAGTGGTGATGGTAAAAAGAGTGAAAGCGTATTTTGTAGTTGCATTATGTGATTTGGGTCAATCCCTGGCAGGCAGGAGGTGATATTGGTGGGAGACTTTAATGCTAGCAAAGGAACAGAAAAAGAAAGCTTGATCATGGGCAAGTGTAGAAAAGCAGTGAGGAATGATAATGATGAAGATTAATAATTAGTGTTTTGGTAGAATGTAAGTTGAAGAAAATGAACTTGTTCTTTGTCTATAAGGGTATTCATAAGTTTATATGGCATAAGAGTAGTCAGGGTTTGGAATCGGTAATAAATTATCTAATTGTTAAATAGAATTTAAGACTGGTTGTATAGGACCAGAATAGGGTACAATTATGGAAGTGAATGTTATTTATTGATTGGTAAGAGTTTTACTTTATTTATGTGGAAGAATTGGGGGAGGATAATAGGAAGAAAGCTGCTTCCTTTCTATTGATGTGATGAAATATAATCTTTATAGTATGCAGGATGAAAACATAAAGAATATCTAGAGCAAGACTGGATAAAAATTGATTAGTTTTGGTATAGGTCCACAATCCAATTTAATACAAATTTATATTAAATCTTTGAATAAAAAATGCTGAGTAAGGATGTGTACAGTTGATTGAATAGGATAGTGGAAGAAAGAGGTGATTAGGAAAAAGATTTGACTGGGAGTAATATTTGTGGATTTATAGAAGGAAGATTGGAAGTTCAGTATCTGTAGAGGCATAGAAAACATTAAGATCACTTAAGACATAGCAATAATAAGATGAATGTTCAGAGAGTATAATATAAGGAGTGGGAAGCTTGTTTCCGAAATTTACTTAATGAAAAAAGAATAGAGTTTGTAATGAAGTCAGATAACAGTTTGATAGGGAAGGTTTTTATGAATTAGACATGAAGGATGTAGAGAATGCTATTTGAGCTACTAAACTGAGAAAGTCTTTAGAGTAGGGAACATTTTTTTCAGAATTGATTAAAAATGGTACTAAAAGGCTTTTAGGTTGTTGACACTGTTGTTTGAAGTATTTCTAAATGGAGAGAAGACTGTTTCTGAATGGAGGTCATGTTGTATAACACCTATACATAAAAAAAGGAGCATTAGCTGACCCTAAGAATTATAAAGGTTTTGCAGTTATTCCATTTATAGAGTGTGCTTAAAAGTTTTAAAAACATTATTTAAGTGGCAAACTGCTGGTATTCAAGGAGAGGAGCAGATGAGTTTTAGATTAGGGATAGGAGACTAATATTGCTTTCATAGACTTACAAAAGGCATACATAATTGTTTCCATTAATAATTTATGGAAGAAGTTGATGGGAATTGGAATAAATTTGATCCTGGTATATAAAATGGCTGTGGAGGATATAGAAGATTTACAGAAGAGAAAACTGGGTGCAGAGAAAAGATGTCAATTATAAAAATCCACTAAAAGTAGAAGTAAGTAAATTGTGGTTTATATGTATTAGATAAAAATTGAGAAACTTCTACTTTTTTAAAGTTTGTTAAAAATCTGAAGTTATAATAAACTTTAAAGATAATTAAAATTAAAAAAATTCAATTCGTTTGTAATTTCTATTTTGTAGATAAAAGTAGGAAGCCAAGCAGAAGCTAAAGATGGAATTAACAGAACTGCATTACGGGAAATTAAAATACTTCAAGAACTTAAACATCCTAATGTGATAGGCTTATTAGGTATTTATCTATTTATATTTAATGCTTTTGTTACTGTTTTTCTTCTTTTTTTTTTTGATAAGTTCTTATCAAAGATTCAAAATCTTTATATTTATATATATCTATTATATTTATCTGATCAACCTAAGTACAGAATTAATAATTATAAATAAGATAGGATGACTCTTACCCTATTCCATTATGTACGCAAGAATGCTTTCATGAATTACTCACATCATCAGTTGCTCAACATAATTTTTACAAATCATTCATAAATTACATATTAAATCACGATTAAAATTGAAATTGAAAATCATTTTATATTACACTTAAGATTTAAAAAGTTTTAAACATTTTTCTTTCAAAATTAAAATTAAAAAATTGCTTATATAGAAATATGAAGTGATTTAATAAAATAAAAAATAAA
This sequence comes from Zanna intricata, assembly GCA_010016005.3. Lineage (NCBI taxonomy): Eukaryota > Metazoa > Arthropoda > Insecta > Hemiptera > Fulgoridae > Zanna > Zanna intricata. The sequence goes on along the minus strand of JAAAKQ030055482.1, from coordinate 43,920 downwards.
GTAAATAATTTAAACAAAATAGAAATCCATCTGTACTATCTAGCCAAAGTGCATATAATTTAGTCTACATGGATTTTTATTTTGTTTAAATTATTTACTTTATTTTTTATTTTAAATTTTTATTTCATTTTGGTAAATGACTTCTTATCTCAATATATGCAATTTTTAATATAAGTTTTAAGTTTTGATTTTAATATTAATTTGGAAACAAAAACTTTTTTACAGATTTTCAAATTTTAAATCTTAAGTATAATATAAAATTACTTTTAATTTCAATTTTAATTGTAATTTTAATATTTAATGTTGAACAACTGATGAGAATAATGTAATGAGGTAACTGTCATCCTATCTTATTTAATTATTAATTCTGCACTTAGGTTGATCAGATAAATATAATTTGTATAGTGCAGAGGAATATAATTCTCAAAAGATTTGATTTAGAAGAAAAAAAAATTATATATATATAAATATATATATAAGCAGAAATTAGTTTTTTTTTATCAAATAAGTATCTTTGACCTTGGTTTGGGCTTTAATTCAACAGTTACATAAGAAACACTTCCCAGATTGGTACATTGGTATGGCTTTTGGTATTTATTTGGAACATATAATTTGTTCCTGTACTATATATTCCTATAAAATCGTAGAACATCACTAAACCAAAGGCTAATTAGTGAGACAAAGATCATATATATATACAGAGTGATTCAGGAAGCTAAGACAATACTTTGACAACTCATTCTAGAGGCTAAAAATAAGAAAAAAGTTCATATAAACATAGGTCCGAAAACACTTCGTTAGCGAGTTATACAGGTGAAAGATTTTGCCCGAGTTTCAGTTCCTCCGGGTAAATTAAAGCTTTCTGAAATTCTGGGAAGGTCAATTAAGGGGTAATTTCAATTGTTTCTTATGGTTTTTGAGCTGGAAAATCAAAAAAAAAATAGGCCCCAGAACTGTATCTCGCTTAGTTTCTAAGATATCCCATGTAAAATGCCAAAAATAGGGTAAAAAACCATATTTTTTTATGTTATAAGATAAAAATCAAAAATAAGATAAAAGACTTACAATAACGTTGTTAAATTGGCAATAAATCATACATTTTTTAAACATAAATTGTAGAGAATTTAATTATAAGAAGATTGATGTAAATAATGTCAACGGGTTAAAGGCCTGAAATAAACTTTAGAGTTTTCTGAAGGGGAGGCACCAACAAAAAACATAGGTTACAGATAAGTAAAGAAAGTTGCTCACATGTCAAAAAAAGACTTGCATGCTCTTGAAGACAATGAAATTTTAATTTTGGGGTTCTCCCCGACCCCCTACAATTTTCAGACGTTTTGTATGGAGTTTATCACAATGTTCCTGATCAAACTTATAAAGAATATCGATTTTGACCTCAAGGGGGTTTCAGGGGAGCGGTAAGATGGCAGAAAAAGTAAAAAAAACAGGTTTTTTGGAATTTTGCGCCCAATGGTGGGGCGGAGGCTGAATTTTTTTTCTCAAATCATAAGCAGTTGTACAGGCTCTACAGAAAGTTTCCTCACGATGTTTCGCTCAAACGTCTCCTTATAGTTGAACTAAAATTTCTGGAGGAAATTTCAAGATTTCGGATTTTTCTGGTCGGTTTCAGTGCACCCCTTACAAAAAAGGTCTCTTGACATTTTTTGCTTCGAGACCTCCTTAGTGGTTAGAATTAATGTCAGTCACTCAGTGAGTCAGTCAGTACAATAGCGTAACATGACAGCAAACCGGAGATTTTTCCCACTCCCAGGCCCACCAAAAGAAGTATTAACTTCAATAAATGGAATAAAAGAATTACACAAATTAAAAGTAGAAGAATTTTTATACATCTACCAAGCAGTATGATTTTGAGATGCGTAAGTGTACAACTGGTGTGTTGTAGTGGTTGTTAAAAGAGGTTACTTACCTCGGCCAGTAAACAGTTATCTGGCACTGTCAATTAGAATGTTCCTTAAATGATAGTCTTCTGTTTTACTAATAATATAATGGCAGTTTAACAGTTTTAATAATTTCACAGTTAGTGTATATTATTTTAACAGTTTACACATTTAGATAAGAAGTTATGTTAAGAAGCCAGATGATGAAATGTGTAATTAGTAATTGTTTCATGTCAGTTCTGAATGAAAATTAAGAAATTTCATGATGAGAACTTCTTCCTAAAGTTGCCAACTTATGGTGGTATTTCAGTTGATACATTAAGAAAATGGACTTAGCGCAATAAATTAAGAGATAAAAACATTTTATGGTAAAACATGATAATATAAATAAAAAAAGTCAGTATTGCTAATTTTCACAAATTGTTTAAAAAAGCTTTAAAAAATATAATTTACAATTGTCATAAGGCAGTGTTATCGTTGGTATTAAAAATTAATATTCAGTTCTTACAATTTTGTTTGTAAAATTTGATTTAAGGTGGCTTTTATCTTTTCCATTGAGTTATATTTCTAAACATTATTATTGCAATATTTGTGTAATTTTAGGAACTGGATCTGTATTATCAAGTAATACAAAAAATGTAATTTGATCTGATCGATCAAGCTTGCAAAAATATTTGGCTCTCATGACAATAGTCAGCGTTTTTATTCATTTTATTTTTTAACTAATTTTATTTTAGTTTCTCTAATCTAACATCTAGTTTTGTTTTAGTTAAACAAAAAATGGAATTTTTAAAATAAAAACGAGTTTGATATCATTTTGATAAATATACAGAGATATTTAAAAACACTTATGTCAGATAAAAGTGAATGTTTTATTATTGTTATTTTTCAGATATTTTTGGGTACAAATCAAATGTTTCACTGGTGTTTGACTACATGGATACAGATTTAGAGGTTATCATTAAGGATACAACTATTGTACTTACTCCAGCTAATATTAAAGCTTATATATTAATGACATTACAAGGTCTTGAATATCTTCACATGAACTGGATACTACATAGAGTATGTATGAATTTTATACTTGCTTTATATTTAACAAAGTAATAGCAAAACAAATTGTCACTCAGACTTTTGATATGTAATGTATAAAACGTTTTCTTAATTAGTCATTCCTTAACATTTTAACGTTTCTTAATTAGAGAAAACATTTCCTTATATCATAGTTCCCATTATACAACTGTGGATTTAGTGACTTTTTGTCACTTTGGTGGTTGCTCTCTCTAAGGAATGGAATTAATAAAAAATGCAGAGCAGAAATCAAATATTGGTTAAAAGTGAAATAGGAGAAAAATTACTATGCTAGTAAATAGTTTTTTATTAACTGAATAGCAGTGTTTCAATCTATTCAAAATACAATGAGTGGTAAACAAATTAATCTGAACACAGTATTTTTAACAAAAAATTTTAGTTTTAAAAAGTAAGAATATTTAATAGTCAAATTTAGTAGTTTACATGTCCACCTTTGTTTTTGATTATCTCATTAATCCTCTTTGGCATTGATTCTATTAGGGTAGAACAATGATTTTTTATTTTTCCATCTCGAAATCAAATCTTATCACTGAACTAATAAGGACAGTTTTTGTGCTACAATTCATTTTTCCAAGTCTTCTTTTTAGAATGGTCCATACATTTTCAATGGGATTCAGGTCAGGGAAGTTCCCTGGCTGCAAGAGCAGTCAAATTTTTTAGTTTGTGATGAACTCTTTTGCTGTCTTTGACATTTGACATGGTGCAAGATCCTGTTAGTAAATGAGTTCTGGATTCTTCTGCATAAGTGGGACTAATTTTTTTTTGTTATGTTTTAAACATCCATCCCATTCATAGCCGTAAGTGCTCCTGGCCCTTCATGTGTAAAACATCTCCAAAACATCTTTTTGGCTGGTGTTTGGGAGCTTGTTGCAGGTGTGCTGGCATAGTAGGCCTCTTACCTGCTGACTTAAGAATGTAGTACCCTTGGGAAAAGAAATGAGCCTGAAAAAATAACTTTTTCACACATCTCAATAGTTCATTCTTTATGTTTCATTGCTCATTAAAGTCTTTTTGTCTTCATAACCTGTATCAGTAACTGCTTGTTTTTAAGTTTCTGAGCAATCCTTCCCACTGCCAACAATCTTCTACACACTGTCATATCAGAAACATTAGTCTCACTGGCAACGTTAATCTTGGGTTAATAATTCTTTTTCTTATTGGTAATTGATCCTGTGTAGGCGTGGTTTTCTTTTTCTGTCCACATTTTCCTTTTCTCTTTGGGGAGATGGAATCTGTTTCCATAAGCCTTTTTGTGATTTCATTTACAGTACCTGACCCCACACTATACTCACTGGCAATCTATCTTTGAATCATTTCTGTGTGTTGGGACAGAGCAACAATTTTTGACCGCCTTTCTTGGGGTTATATCCATTGTTTTAATTAGAAATGAATAACAAATTTATAACAGAAACTCACAAGATCGCCAAAAACTAATTGATAATGAATTATAAAAGCACAAAAACCACTGATTCTGTTTGTATATGAACTAACAATATAACCTGACACACCAAACAGCAAGCAGTCTGCCATAGAATGAAAATTCTCTACAACAGAACAAAAATTCCCTTTTTACGTTAATTTGTTCTCTTCTGTCTACAAGAATGTATAAATAGTAAATAAATTATGATGAAATGTAATATTAAGAATAAAGACCTAAAAATTAAGAATATAGAGTTATTGCAACTTGTTAATGAATAGTTCTGGAGTGCTGAAAATTGGAGATTTTGGATTAGCAAAGTTTTTTGGTTCTAACCGAATTTATACTCATCAGGTTGTAACAAGATGGTACAGGTGAAGAAGAGTTCATTTTTTTATACTTAATGTTTTCTATAATCAGTTTTCTGAAATTAGAATTAGGTTTCTAAAGTATTTTCTTGTGAAATTGGAAAAAAAACACAAAATAAAATAGATGATAATATTTCATTTAATAGATGAAAGTTGAATGTTAAAAAAGATCTCAATTCAATAAAATTCTTAAAGTTTAGATTTCTGGTGTAATGGAATGGCCAAATTATGCTAATATTGTATTTAAAGATTGAATGAGACTGTTAGGAAAAGAAATGTGAGCTGATACATAAGGCTGTATTGAAGGAGGGATTCATATGATTATGTGTTAGAAGAAGAGAAAAAAATTTATGAAATTTCAGTGTAAGAAACAGTATTTGATAAAGCTCTGAAAATATAAAATGTGTACAATTTTTATGTGTGATAAAGTTATGATGGTTTAAAAATTCATTGTTATTAGATAAGAACACTGTCTGATAAATCATTTGGTGGATATATTTTTAACTACTTAGAAAGAAAGAAGAAAGAAAAGAAAGAAGAAAGAAAGAATAAAAGAAAGAAGAAAGTTTATTGTAATTTATTAAATATTTAAAGAATGTTGATATGTATATATGTTTAAACATTTTGTAACAAAATTTTAAAAGAGTAAAAAGATTGTAAGATTATTTTATTTTAATTTGTACATTGCTGATTCGTATGTAAAAAATATTTAATTTGTCATTAACTAATGCTTTAACTTAGAGTTTGGTTTGGAGGCTGTGATGGAAGACTTTTTTAAAAAATATTTTAATGACTTGTAACTTTGAACTGGTGTTCGTTTAAATTTTGTGTTTTTTTACTGTATATATGAAATGTTAATAATGAATATTTATTAATTTTATAGGATTTAAAACCAAACAACTTGTTAGTGAATAGTTCTGGAGTACTGAAAATTGGAGATTTTGGATTAGCAAAGTTTTTTGGTTCTCCTAACCGAATTTATACTCATCAGGTCGTAACAAGATGGTACAGGTGAAGAAGAGTTCATTTTTTTATACTTAATGTTTTCTATAATCAGTTTTCTGAAATTAG